>JAYKKI010000064.1:8962500-9265000 GCA_039881145.1 Druceiella hillmani | reverse complement strand
GTATTATTTTGTAGTATTATTTTTACTTTGTTATATTCTTTACCAAGACCTAGTTTTCCTTATATTACAGTAGTAGTATTATTTTGTAGTATTATTTTTACTTTGTTATATTCTTTACCAAGACCTAGTTTTCCTTATATTACAGTAGTAGTATTATTTTTACTTTGTTATATTCTTTACCAAGATCTAGTTTTCCTTATATTACAGTAGTAGTATTATTTTGTAGTATTATTTTTACTTTGTTATATTCTTTACCAAGACCTAGTTTTCCTTATATTACAGTAGTAGTATTATTTTGTAGTATTATTTTTACTTTGTTATATTCTTTACCAAGACCTAGTTTTCCTTATATTACAGTAGTAGTATTATTTTGTAGTATTATTTTTACTTTGTTATATTCTTTACCAAGACCTAGTTTTCCTTATATTACAGTAGTAGTATTATTTTGTAGTATTATTTTTACTTTGTTATATTCTTTACCAAGACCTAGTTTTCCTTATATTACAGTAGTAGTATTATTTTGTAGTATTATTTTTACTTTGTTATATTCTTTACCAAGACCTAGTTTTCCTTACATTACATTAGTAGTATTATTTTGTAGTTTTATTTTTACTTTGTTATATTCTTTACCAAGACCTAGTTTTCCTTACATTACAGTAGTAGTATTATTTTGTAGTATTATTTTTACTTTGTTATATTCTTTACCAAGACCTAGTTTTCCTTATATTTCCTAGTTTTCCTTATATTACTAAATACACATCACATATATTGCTGTATACTCAAAAAGACGTTTTAAGAAATATTGAAATATTGAAGAAAAAACAAAATATAAGAGGGGGGAACTACAGGGGGTAAAGATCAATTTAACACTATTTATACAATTATTGTAATAATATCACAATTAAATGAAACTACGTGATGTAGCATTATTTTTACTTTGTTATATTCTTTACCAAGACCTAGTTTTCCTTGTATTACATCATCTTCAGTTGGGCTATTAGCAAAGAATGATGAAGATGTTGTAATACAACGAAACCTAGGTCGTTATAAAGAACTTAAATAAAGTAGAAATGATACTACGTCACGTAGTTTCATTTAATTGTGAATAATGAATTTCTAAAAAATTAACGCCAAATATATTCAATATTAGTATCAGTTAAGGTAACACTTTAATTGAAAGATAAGGGTCAAAACCTAACTATTTCAATTGTGTTAGTAAAGTAATAACATACGACAAAGATAACGTTATCTGAGTTAATAATCTTTTGATTTTGCTATAATTACGATTTTAGCTGCTTTGTGACGATAACAACTTTTTAAGTATCCATTCGTTAATGATGGTTTTATTTGTATTCGTCCTATGGCGTTTAATGGTCTAAAATAGCCTGTCTCTTTTCATTTCAATTGGTCTTAATCTGAAAGATCTGTGATGCTGTAACATGACTTGGCAACATTATAAGGGTTCCATTATGAGTTCCATTCTTCTGTGGAATCTTAAAAATGCAAGACTCCGAATGGGTTTTGGAACAGATAAACTTATACATTTAGATAAAATTAATTTCATTTCATTTTTTAAAAATTAAATTGAATACTGTTCACAACCATCGAACAATGTTTAGCTGATTCACTTTACAAATTAACATTCATGATGATAAAAAAGCGGTTAATAGTTTACACATTCTAAACAAAAGTTAATGGTAATTATTATGGAGATTACTTTTTAATAATACTGTCTCGATGTTACGATGATGTCAATAATTACGTCCGAAACCTGTTTTCAGACGTAATCCTCGTAATTCAATAAACGTATGTGGTAAAGATCGCCCATAAATACTGTTCACAACCATCGAACAATGTTTCGCTGATTCACTTTACAAATTAACTTTCACGATGATAAAAATGCGGTTAATAGTTTATATTCTCAACAAAGGTTTATGGTAATTATTATGGAGATTCCTCAGATTACTTTTTAATAATACTATCTCGCTGTTACGATGATGTCAAAAATTACATCCGAAACCTGTTTTCAGACGTAATCCTCGTGGACCGATTATAGTATATGGTAAAGATTGCCCATAAATACTGTTTACAACCATAGAACTATGTTTCACTGATTCACTTTACAAGTTAACTTTCACGGTGAAAAAAAAGTGGTTAATAGTTTACATTCGAAAGAAACATTAATGGTAATTATTATGGAGATTCCTCAGATTACTTTTTAATAATACTATCTCGCTGTTACGATTATGTCAAAAATTACATCCGAAACCTGTTTTCAGACGTAATCCTCGTGGATCGATTATAGTATATGGTAAAGATTGCCCATAAATACTGTTTACAACCATAGAACTATGTTTCACTGATTCACTTGACAAGTTAACTTTCACGGTGAAAAAAAACTGGTTAATAGTTTACATTCGAAAGAAACATTAATGGTAATTATTATGGAGATTCCTCAGATTACTGTTTACTAATACTGTTTCGATGTTACGATGATGTCAAGAAATACGTTCGAAACCTGTTTTCAGACGTAATCCTCGTAATTCGATAAAAGTATGTGGTAAAGATCGCCCATAAATACTGTTCACAACCATCGAATAATGTTTCGCTGATTCACTTTACAAGCTAACTTTCGCGGTGAAAAAAAAGTGGTTAATAGTTTACATTCGAAAGAAACATTAATGGTAATTATTATGGAGATTCCTCAGATTACTTTTTACTAATACTGTCTCGATGTTACGATGATGTCAATAATTACGTTCGAAACCTGTTTTCAGACGTAATCCTCGTAATTTGATAAAATTATGTGGTAAAGATCGCCCATAAATACTGTTCACAACCATCGAATAATGTTGCGCTGATTCACTTTACAAGTTAACTTTCACCGTGAAAAAAAGTGGTTAATAGTTTACATTCGAAAGAAACATTAATGGTAATTATTATGGAGATTCCTCAGATTACTTTTTACTAATACTGTTTCGATGTTACGATGATGTCAAGAAATACGTTCGAAACCTGTTTTCAGACGTAATCCTCGTAATTCGATAAAAGTATGTGGTAAAGATCGCCCATAAATACTGTTCACAACCATCGAACAACGTTTCGCTGATTCACTTTACAAATTAACTTTCACGATGATAAAAAACGGTTAACAGTTTACATTCTAAAGAAAGGTTAATGGTAATTATTATGCAGATTCCTCAGATTATTTTTTACTAATACTGTCTCGATGTTACGATGATGTCAAGAAATATGTCCAAAACCTGTTTTCAGACGTCTCGCAATTCGAAAAATATGTAAAGATCGAATATATAAAGATCGCCCATAAATACTGTTCACAACCATCGAATAATGTTTTACGGTGATAAAAAAGTGGTTAATAGTTTACATTCTAAAGAAAGGTTAATGGTAATTATTATGGAGATTCCTCAGATTAATTTTTACTAATACAGTCTCGATGTTACAAAAAATCTGGCCAATTGCAAATATTACTTACACAATTATTCTTCATTGAGAATACATAAAGGCTTCTAAGCATGTTCGCATTAGTCGCGTATGATTCTGATACAACTTTTGCACCTACACTGCTCAAAGTAGCCGTATTAAATTAACGTAGTAATAAATTGATCAGAAACGATAATAAAAAAAAGCATTGGAATTTTTATATGTACTTTAACGTGAGGTTTTTGTATGAATCATTATTCACAATTAAATAAAACTACGTGATGTAGTATTATTTTTACTTTCTTTAAGTTCTTTACCATGACCTAGGTTTCGTTGTATTACAACGTCTTCAGGTGGGATATTAGTAAAGATAATAATAGCCCACCTGAAGATGTAATACAACGAAACCTAGGTCGTGGTAAAGAACTTAAAGAAAGTAGAAATAATACTACATCACGTAGTTTCATTTAATTGTGATGTAAATATTTGTTACTACCGCAGTTGGACTTGAAGTTTAATATAAATACGGATGTAGGAATCGAAGGATTAGTACCTACATACCTTTATACTTCGCCCAAAAAGTTTGTCAATTTTTGACATAATTTTTGTAAAGGAACATATATTGCATTATATATAATATGACATATATTTTGACGTCAGTTGAACTGGGATAAAACGTTTCTCCTTTGTGAAATTTATTTCTCTGTGTTGGAAAATGACTACGTGTTTCAGCAAAAAGTGCAAAAACTATAACGAAAAGATACGCAAATTTAAAAATAATATCCCTTATAATAATTAAGTCCAGTTTTATTTAATTTTTATGATATATATAAATAACTTACCTTACATATATTCTATTTTCTATTGAATATTTCGATATTATACATTTTTTTATATTAATTTCCAAAAAAATAATTTGCAAAAAGTACTCAAAATTGTTTTTTTATTATTCAGTACATGGCGTAGGGTATAGGTTAAAGAGAATATAATTATGAGAATTCTAAAACTATTTTTTGAGAAACATTTCTGGAGACGGTGTTGACCTTTTTCTTTCAAAAGGCGAGGGCAAACTCACTCTCCCCTAATCTGTGAAGCAGATTAACTCAAAATAATGAAAAAAAAATAATCAAAATTGTATCTAAAGTTTACTGGAAAACTAGATGCATTATTCTAAATCTTACCCTTTTAAAAATGTATGATAGTTTTAAACTTTTCAAAGAGATACTAGATTATATAATTTATATGGAGTTATAAATTTTGTAAATAAATTTTTTAGGCTATTAAAATGAGAATACGTTCAAATGTATTATAATGTATTCACATTGCGTTATATTTTTTTTAAGTGAAGTGAATTTTGTGGCTACTAAAAACAAGACTACATTTAGATGTACTAAATATATTTATAGATTAATTCCAAATACGGCTTTTCACTCATTTCGAACTGCATGTCTAGGTGCTACATCCCGTGGCAAACACATTTTGACTAACAGAAAATTTTAATTATGTATTTTTAAAGCAAAGCTTCTTAACGGACGTTTGGGATGGGAGAGCCAAGTGAGAAATAGTGAAACAGCGAACGCGACGATGAAACGGAAGCGAAGCTTTTTTACGAAGCTTTTAGTCTATGAATTGAATATTCCGGCTCATAAAGTCTTTAAGAAGCATCCAGTTTATGAATCGGAGAGAGAGAGATAGGTGCATTAAGAAAGTTTCGGTCGTTTTCGGAAAGTTTCGGAGGGATAGGGGAAGATTCTACCATTGAGCGTTTATACAGAGAAGCGACGGAAAAGTCGCTTTTGTCGTGAGTCCACTCGCTGAAACACTCGCTTTTTTGTATTCAATAAGTTAAGTACATTTATAAAATGTTTATATACATTACAATCAACGTTCGAACTTGATTTTTTGGAACAATTTACTGCATTTTCTCTAAAGTGTTACATAAAGTAAAAATGTAGATTGATCGTGATTGTGAAAATAAAGAAAAAAATGTCGGTATGCTTTGGCCTTATTATGTATTATAAATAGGAGTGGAGAAAAAATGTGAAAAATTAAGGAAAACGTAAATGGGAGTAATCATAAAAACGTAGTAAGTACCAGTATTACTCTTACCTCAAGGGCGCCGTACGCACATGGGTACATTTTAATATGTAAGGTTACACACATAGAATTTTTGAAAATATTGTTTTTTTCTAAATATTTAAAAATATTGATTTTTTTCCACGGTGTCAACATATATATAGTATAACTTTCAATGGTATCAAATTATCGTCAATTTTTGTAAAACTGTAAGATTTGGAATCACCGCTAAAGGTTTTTCGATAAATTTGAAATCACTTTCTAACATCGATGTTTTTTTGATAATAACGTTTCGTAAATTTTACGAGGGCGAGAACATTTTCTTATAAATACTTTCAAAGGTACCTCTGGAAGAATATTACATAAAATTTTGCGAAAAATACTTTTGGAATTCTTCTAATTTCCTCTTTCGTAACTCATACGATGCAAGAGATTAAAAACAATATTGGTAACTGTCTAGCTCTGTAAAACTGCTGTGACTATTAAATATTTAAATGTCCATCATTCAAATATGCTTTGTTGCTATACCAAATTAAAAATTTCTACGTCTAACGGTTTCTAAGAAAAACAACCAAAACATTCGAAAAAAAATTCCAGAAAATTCTGAAATAATATTTCTGAAATCTTTCAAACTTACTTTTTATGTCGATATTCCACAGGATAAAGGAAATCGAAAAAATAAAATATCCTATGGTACTTTGTTTGCACTCTCATAAATTTACATATAAATATTTGTGAGTGTAAATAATTGAAATATCCATATGCAAGTTAATATGCAGGTTTATTGTTATTATATATAATCCAGTAACAGTAATGTTGACCGTAATGTTACTTTGTTGAAAACACTTATAAATAAGCGAGAGTAACTCAATTCAGATTGCTTGTACAAATATTTTTCTTTTGCAACAGTTATATATTAGGCAAACTGTATTTTACTAATATATAAAACATATATATCTATTACACAAAATATAAAATTAACGCTTTTTTCCCTTGACATACACTCCACAGACTATTGAAAAAAGAACATTTGAAATAACATAAAATTCACATCTCGAAACTCATTCAATCAATTTGACATTTTAAATTTCTTTTGCAATATTCTCTACTCTGTGCGATTGTTTGACCACAGATTATTGTGTTTGACATTGACAGTATGAATGTAAAGAATGGATCTTTTAATGTATTTGTAATATATAATTTAATGCATTTGTAACACAATTGATGGGCTCAAGTGTTACAAGAATAAAAATTACACTCTTAAATAAAGACAATGAAAAAATAAAGTACTTAAAATTTTTATTTAAACCGTTAATCAGATAAATACGAAATCTTGTATTTTATTACTAAAAGATAGGTTGTTTTTTTTCAATAGTTTGTAGAGGCTATTTCTACGGAACTCTTTTATCCAGTAATATGAAATAAAGTTCAGTTTTTTTTCCATTGTATTCTCTGTATATAGATGTAACATACTAATCTGTGAAACTTGCAGACTCGACAGGATCCTCGGAAAATCTACATCAAACTCGAAAAGAGCGGAAAAACGTTTGTTTTGACAGAAAAACAAACGTTTAATTAATACCGATGTTAGTTTGGAATTTATTTTTCCTTAATTTTCGCAATGGCTACAAAAAAACAATTGATTTGAATTTTCACAATAGCTTCTTAAAAGTGATTATGTACTTCAGTAGATTTTAACTGTTTTTTTCTATTTCTTATTAAAAATTCCTTATGTATTGAAAATATAGTATATAAGGAATATAATAAATATATATATTCACTATTATAAAGACACCTTTTTTCGTTTTGTATTGTGGTTGCAAATTGTTTGCTGGCTTTGGCTTTTTTCTGATCGTCAATCGCTGAATTGTTTGGTTTTTTCCATCCTAAAAATGACTTGTTTAAAAGTTTATTTTTGTAAGGCCAGATCTAGTTTTGCTGGTTTTCTTTCTTTCTACGTTAAGTACCTTCTGAGAAAAACGATTGTGACAGACAACGGATATAGGGTGTTCTATTTTTTTCTTTTTAAGATACAGAACCCTAAAAAGAGATGAACAGCATTAAAAGTATCTAGAAAAATAGTACAGAATTTTCTTTCATGTACAAGCTTATTTATTTATAACTAGGAACATTTATACTTTCGTTATGTCAGTCATTCTACTTATACCTGTCACAGTCGTTTTTACTGTTATAAATATTTACTACGGCTATAAAATTATATGAAACATAACTATAAACTATTATAAACCTCATTTATAGGGTAACTCTACTTCATATAAAATTCGGACAATTTTATTCGTCTCATACCCCATTGTATAAGGTATCGTTCAATATGGCTTTCAATATTGGGGCTATGTCATGAACACTTCTTGAATACAGGGATTCGTTTGGTGAGTATTAATCTTTAAAGTGGTTGTTTTTTTAGATTTACGTGTTCCCTTTCCCTCTACCCACACTTATAGTTTCGTCATATCCATCATTCCACCTGTATGTCAGACGTTTTACTGCTATGTAAATACGTATTTATTTCACCTATAAAATTATATGATATATAACTATAAACTCTTTTAAATTGTATTTATAGGGTAACTCTGCTCTATTTAAAATTGGGACTATCCTTTTGGTCCCGTGCCCATTGTATAGTGAATCGTTGAATATGGCTTTCAATAATATTGGGGCTATGTCATGAACACTTCTTCAATACAGGGATTCGTTTGGTAAGTATTAATCTTTAAAGTGGTTATTTTATATATATATATATATATATATATATATATATATATATACATACATATATATATATATATATATATTTACTGTTAAATCTTATTTAGAGGGTAACTACGCTCATGTAAAATTGAGACTATTTTTTTCGTCCCATACCCCATAGGGTATCATTGAATATGGCTTTCAATAATATTGGGACTATGTCATGACCACTTCTTGACTAAAGGGATTCTGGTAAGTATTTACAATAGCAGTATGTATAACGAAATTAAAAGGAAATTTATGAAAGCTAGTAATCTGTACTACTTTAGATTAAAAGTCAGCTAATTAATGAGATATAATTGGATCTGTAAAAAGTCCATAGAGACTCTATGTGAGTGACTTCACCAGCTCCAGATCAACCCCAAAAATAATTATGTATTTTAAAATGCATATTTATTTGTATCCTTAACTTTAGAAGCTTGACTTCCCCCCACGTGCTAGAATTTAAACAAACGTTCTTTGTGAATAAAGATCGATGTACCGAAATAATACAAATTAGAATGGTGTTTATATAGTATATAATATAGTCCCATTTTCTATTAGACTGTGTTAAAAAATTATTAATATTTTAATTTATTAATTCCACATGAGGTTATGAGCCCATAAATAAAAAGTGTGTACAGTTCCCAAAATCCCCCTAAATAGTTTAATAAAACTAACCTAATTCGTTTTCAACTATTAAATATAATTGGCGTTCATTTTGTAGAAATTCATTATTCACAATTAAATGAAACTACGTGATGTAGTATTATTTCTACTTTGTTTAAGTTCTTTACCACGACCTGGGTTTCGTTGTATTACAACATCTTCAAGTGGGCTATTAGCAAAGATTGATAATAGCCCATAATAGACAAGATTGCTTATAGCTATCTTTGCTAATAGCCCATCTGAAGATGTTCTAATACAATGAAACCTAGGTCGTGGTAAAGAACGTAAAGTAGAAATAATACTACATCACTTAGTTTCATTTAATTGTGACTAATTAGTTTTATGAACTATACATATACCTTTAAATGTCTATTCGTGATTAAACTTGTGTGAGATCCTCATAGTGCGAGGTTTAGTTGTACTTAACAGGTTTTTTAAATATATACTTACTATTGTTTTTTTAACGAACCTTTAACATTAATTTTTAAAATTCTAAATCCGCGTTTAGTGAACTTATTTATTTTTGATAGAAAATGATGAAAAGATTATTGACCTTTTTGCTTACCACAATTTCTTGAAGTGTTCCTAATTAAAATTACATACGCTTTACAATCAGTTAAATGACCGCATTTAGTAATGATTGTAGGGTATGTTAGTTGTTTTCGTCTTTAATACATTATGATATACTGTTAATTATTTAATTAACAATTATATACATGTTGCTGTACGATGTAGAATATGAACATGTACACAGCATGGTTTTAATTAAATACATCTAATTACATTTAAAAATACGAAAGGGAAAAACTGATCTGCAGTAAGAAATCGTCACGCTAAGTGCATTTTCACTAGTAGATGATGGTTTTACGTAGGCACTATTTATACGAAACATATTTTATTCAGAAAAAAGTAATTAGGCGCTGGTGCGCGCCAGATCTAAACGAGCTGATTGCGGCCGACAATGGTTGTTTCGGTTGTTGGGGCTTTTTGCCACTTTCCATTCGAGTTGGTGCGCGTGCGCGCGTGACCTAAGCCGCGAGTATACCATGAACGACAGAATCCAGGTCAAATGAATGACAAAGCGATGGCTGCGGTCTGGTCATCGCGTAGGTTATAACAAGATATTGTCAATTGCGCTATGTGATTTGCCAGGGTAGTTTTGTTTTATTCATTGACATTTATTTTAGTATTGATAGACATGTAACGCTATCGTAACGCCATCTTTTGGTCAATTATTAACCAATATAACAAAAAATATTGCACATTATCAAAGTCGGATGATACCGTTGATCTTCATTAAATTTACGCAGCGACGGTCTGTGCTTCGGTTGCATTACATTAATTAATTTATTTATCATAAGTCATTACTAATATATAATTCTTAACCAAAAATATTTGTTTATAATTAAATTAAAGAAAACATTTGTGTAGACTTCTAAAAAGTCTGTTTTTTTATAATGTCTCAGAAAAATGGGCGAAGGGAATATATTTTTCCTAAATTTTCAGTATATTTCTGAAGACATATTACCTAAAATTATAAAAAAAAAATTAAAAACATGTGTGCAATTCACACACGGTAGAAGTGAAACTTCAAAAATTTTAAATTTTAATTTTTAAGCTTAATATCAATTTATAATTTTGATAAAACTAAAATAATTAGAAAATTTTTTATAATTAATAATATGTAAATAAAATTGATAAATTTCATCTAATTTTATAATTAAATTAAATTAATCTCTTATTTAATTTTTTTGCACATCTATGTTTTTTTTTAATTCAGAAAATGATCGAATACACTCAAATTTAAAGTTTATGAAAATTTACATACAAGTACTCACAATCATTATTCACAATATCATTTTCAATTGTGCGCATAAACACGTATTAACACACGTACAACGCTGAGACCCAAGCAAACTCCCGCTATGCCTTGGTAAACACGAGTGGAGGGGGTACGAAGCAAATCACAAAGAAAACCACGAACATAAGAAACACTGTATAATACTTCCTATCTCATTTTCTCCCACGTTAAATCTTATGAATTTATGTGTCTGTCTCTTTTTACTGTCGCTTTTTCGTTTCATCGACTTTCAAATCACAACGATGCTAAAGAAGTTTTCACTTCAAAAAAATATTTATATGTGTTAGATATTGAGATGTACGTGGGTTTATATAAATTATTACTCGGTCAAATTTGAAGTTTTTACTTTCAGCAATTTCTGACAAAAGCGATTATGACAGACGGACAGATGAATAGTTTTTCATTCAGAGATACGTAATATCAAAATCAAATATTGCATTATGAAATTTGGTCTTTATTATTGCGTGTATTCGTGTCGCTTCGTTTGTCACAAATGTGATTATTTAACAGCATTTTTCGGAATAAAATAAACCAACAAAAATAACTAATAAACAATAGTATTTAATATTTAATTATTTTTCAAAGAATTATAATTATTTGTGATTACAAATTAAATTAATAAACTTGATAGTATTGGCCATAAAATACTATATTGGCCATACTCGGATCGGCCGTATTGGCCATAAAGATTGTACTGCAATACAGGTCTTGGAGGAATACGATCATCAGCACTGCATCTGCAAATTATTTTATTTCTATTATGCTATCCGTGATGTTAAATAAAATGGTTATTTAAATTTAAATTATCGATTATTTATTAATTTAATGATAAATGATCTTTTTCTTTAATATAATTAAATATGGCGTGGGTAAAGTGTACATTGTATAATCATATAACAGAGTTTAATCGTGAACAAATACATAGATTTCCACGCATGTTTCCACGCCCGCTTCCACGCATAATTAAATTAAAGAAAACGTTTGCGTAGACTTCTAAAAACTCTGTTTTTCTTCATAATGTCTTAGAAAAAAGGCGAAGGGAAAATATTTTTTTTAAATTTTCAGTATATTTCTGCCGATAAATACCGATTTTAATAAAAAACAACGGAAAACATGTAAGGAGTAATACAAATTTTCTGCAGTGATCAGGTTTCAATACAATTATTTTTTTTAATTTTTTGTAAAACATAGGTCTGACATTTTGGGTGGAATAACTCACTAGCAGGAATCCGATCTTGGAAACTCATCGTTTTGTCCATTCGGCTGAGCACTATTAATGAAATATTCCGTAGGCAATAGGACTTTCTCTTCAGGTTTTATGAGCTTTTGAAAGCTCACCTATGTAAGGACATATGTACGTACCATCCTTCGTTCAAAATTAAAATTAAACTTTGGAATTATCTTAGCGATTGCCCAAAGCTTTAGAGCATTTTAATATAATTATTTGAAAGGCAATTTGATGTAATTATGCTTTTGAATTTAGTTATTATTTTTTTAATTTAACCATTTATTACTAACTATCAAAAGTGATCATAGATAAACAATATGTTACGATAAAGAAACCAATAGAAATATAGCAAAAATATATATTATAAATTTATTGGAGAGTGTAATATAATATGAACTGAATACTTTATTTATGAGTTTCATAATACGCGTGGATACAAACTAGTTCTAAACGGTGATACGATGAACGGTTTATGTCCACGAGTTCACGTAAATTAATTTAGCACAAAGAATAGTGTTCCAAATAATTGCATTCATTTAGAAAGGAAAATGTGGAATGAATATTGTTTTTCTTGGAAATTTTTTAGTGATAAAAAATATGGAAGAGGAATGGAAAATAGCTGTGTTTTCCAAATATTTTGTTACCAATTTTTTCTCTAATATATCGTTGTACATATTAATATACAGATATTTATACCGGAAATTTAAACATTTACTTAGAGAATAATCAAAAAATATTTTCACATACAGATGGCGCCGTTAAACATTTTCAATTTATTTTTCTGTCTGTTTTTTGTTGTTATAGCTGTTTTTTTCTCAGTAACTACTTTTATTTATTTACAATATTTCATAAGTTCTGTCTATATCAGAGAGCGATGGTGTATTTTTTAAGATTTACAGATGAGTATATTTCTTTGATATACTAAAAAAATTCCTACGTTAAGAACATAAAGAACTGTAATTTTAGTTATATAAACGAATCTCATTTTATCTTTGTGCTAGGTAAAATAAATTTTTTAAGTTCTGTCTATATCAGAGAGCGATGGTGTATTTTTTAAGATTTACAGATGAGTATATTTCTTTGATATACTAAAAAAATTCCTACGTTAAGAACATAAAGAACTGTAAGTTTAGTTATATAAACGAATCTCATTTTATCTTTGTGCTAGGTAAGATAAATTTTATAAGTTCTGTCTATATCAGAAAGCGATGGTGTATTTTTTAAGATTTCTTTAATGTACTAAAAAAAATCCTACATTAAGAATAGAAAGAACTATAGGTTTTGTCATGTAAATGAATCTCATTTTATCTTAGTGCTGCGTAACAAAAATTTTATAATTTCTGTCTATATCAGAGAGGGATGGTGTATCTTTAAGATTTATAGATGAGTATATTTTTTTAACACACTAAAAAAATCCTACATTAAGAACAGAAAGAACTGTAAGTTTAGTCATATAAATGAATCTCATTTTATCTTGGTGCCACATAAGAGAAATTTTATAAGCTCTGTCTATATCAGAGAGGGATGGTATATTTTTTTAAGATTTATAGGTGAGTATATTTCTTGAACAAATAGATCTGTCGATACTTGTTGCTCGCGTCACAAAATTGTTCATACACTGATGTATCATCAATCTCCACTCTCGATGTATCGATGACGTGACTATGGAAACATTACAAATATTTATCTATTATTAAATACCACAATCGTATATATACAATAAATATATTAAATACTACTCTCGTGTTATTAACCCGTTGCATTAGCTGATTACACATGTTGTTCGTTGAAAGTTGGTGATATATTATATAGATGAGGTGATTATCATAGTGAGAACCAACTTTTTTTTCATCTTAAAAAATATGACTTAAAACATATATATAAAACCCATATATTATATGGCGAAAAGTAATAATTTGTATATCAGCGGATATTGAATGCGCTAATAAAAAACTACTTTTCGTATGCACCATTATGTTATGTGCATGCTAGTGCATACAAAAAATATTTATTTTTAATTTAAGACTTAAAAATTTAATTCGGTATTAAAAATCTTATTAATTTATTTATATACCAGACTTGCAAGTAGCACTCAAATGTTATAAATAGTTTTTTTTTCAATTCGTTCAGATGGCGATTCGTTAAACTTGTTAAAATTTCTTGTATGTCTCAAATACTAAATAATTGTTACTAAGTGGATACAATGTTATTGAGGTTCTTTTGTCAAAAACTATATATACCTCTATAATCAATGCATATAATTTTTTTGAATTTTGTTCTATTACGTTAGCTGAGAGCGTGTACAAACACATCATTAGCGTATGTTTAAAAAAACACAATTACAACTTGTATTCGTATTTATTTTTTGAAACAATCCATTGTTGGTTTTACTTTTTTCATATTAATATCGAATCAAATAAACGCTAACAAAAATGAAACTTGACGTTTATAGAAATACAAAATACATTGTTAATTTACAAAATACATTGTACTTACCTACTCACTTTGTTGAAAACACTAATAGGTAAGCGAGAGTAAGTCATGAATGTATTTTATATATTAGAAAATTACAGCTTATATACGCCTGTTACAAAATTTTCCTGTTGCAACAGGTATGTATTAAGAAAGCTGATAGATTATTCCTTTTGCAACAGGTGTATATTAAGAAAGCTGATAGATTATTCCTTTTGCAACAGGTGTATATTAAGAAAGCTGATAGATTATTCCTTTTGCAACAGGTGTATATTAAGAAAGCTGATAGATTATTCCTTTTGCAACAGGTGTATATTAAAAAAGCTGATAGATTATTCCTTTTGCAACAGGTGTATATTAAGCAAGCTGATAGATTATTCCTTTTGCAACAGGTGTATATTAAGCAAGCTGATAGATTATTCCTTTTACAACAGGTGTATATTAAGAAAGCTGATAGAGTATTCCTTTTGCTACAAGTGTATATTAAGAAAGCTGATAGAGTATTCCTTTTGCTACAGGTGTATATTAAGCCAGCTGATAGATTATTCTTTTTGCAACAGGTGTATATTAAGCAAGCTGATAGATTATTCCTTTTGCAACAGGTGTATATTAAGCAAGCTGATAGATTATTCCTTTTGCAACAGGTGTATATTAAGCAAGCTGATAGATTATTCCTTTTGCAACAGGTGTATATTAAGAAAGCTGATAGATTATTCCTTTTGCAACAGGTATGTATTAAGCAAGCTGATAGATTATTCCTTTTGCAACAGGTGTATATTAAGCAAGCTGATAGATTATTCCTTTTGCAACAGGTGTATATTAAGCAAGCTGATAGATTATTCCTTTTGGAACAGGTGTATATTAAGAAAGCTGATAGATTATTCCTTTTGCAACAGGTGTATATTAAGCAAGCTGATAGATTATTCCTTTTGCAACAGGTGTATATTAAGCAAGCTGATAGATTATTCCTTTTGCAACAGGTGTATATTAAGCAAGCTGATAGATTATTCCTTTTGCAACAGGTTTATATTAAGCAAGCTGATAGATTGTTCCTTTTGCAACAGGTGTATATTAAGAAAGCTGATAGATTATTCCTTTTGCAACAGGTGTATACTAAGCTGTAATTCACTAATATATAAAACACAGGAATATATTACATAAAACATGAAATAAACGCCTTTTTGCCTTGACATACACTCTACAAACTATTTCAAAAGGAACATTTGAAATCACACAAAATTTACAACTCGAAACTCGTTCAGTCAATCTGACATTTTAAAATTATTTAGTGACAATCTCTACTCTGTGCGATTGTTTGACCACAGACTATTAGGTGTTTGATATTGACAGTATTAAAGTAAACATTGAATCTTTTATTGTTGAACGTATATAATGAATCTTTTAATGTATTTGTAATGTATAATTTATTGTATTAGTAACACATATTACATATAAATTTTAGCTTTCTGCACTCCTTCTTCGTATAAACTTTAACTATGCCAAATCTCACACTCCTCCGTGCGCGCAATATGCTTAAAAAGTGGTATAAATTTTTTTCTTCATATATTAATATATATAAATTTACATTTGTTGACATATATTCATTGTACTCCCGCTTGAATGAATCATTTGCTACTATTTTGTGGGGAAAAATCCATTTCGATTCAGAATATTTCATTTGTTGAGATGTGTGACTCTTTAATAAATAGTTTTTATTTGTTTGCTTTCGTAAAACAGGTTTTCAAAGAGCTATAAGACACGTATCTCATTCTGACAAAATCGGTTTTTTCGTCTCATACTTTGATTGAGATTGCTGTGTTTTATTATTTTCCCTAAGATTTTGTTCCGTTATTTTTGACATTATAAACCAATCGTATATTGCTACAGTATTTTCCAGCCAGATTTTCCGAAGTTTCCTCTCATTATACCGACATCGTTCTGGATAAAAACTAAAAATGTTTCGATAACGATAAAAAAGTCAGTCTGTATCACTTCTAGCTTACTGTCTATAAGTGCGTTATTCTGGAAAAACAAGAAAAGCTTCTTCATTTTTAGAAGTACAAGGTAGTAAATATCTCCCAGGTAGAATGTGAAAAAATCCTCATTTCTATACCTTATCAGAGACAATTTATAGACACAATAGTATGTTTCGTTTGAGCGAATATTCATTTCAAGTTCATCCCGCACTAAAGGCATAGTTTTGTCCAAAATCATCCCTATGGCTTGTATCTCTGCTTATATTTTTATCTATCCTAGGTGGACTACAGAAGCAATAAATCGTATAAGAAAAGGTAATCTTCTGGCCGCGACAGCTTAAGTAGCTTCTAGGGACTTGATCTATCAAATCCTTTTCCTTCACAAAGACTCCTGGATAAGAGATGTTGAGCTTCATTTAAAGGCAAGAAAGAATTTGGAAAATGTTGAAACTTTTCTTTATCCAAATAATCAGCTCGAATATGGGACTATGGCGTGGAATCTAATATTTATAAAATTCTCTGATAGGATTGAAGGAATTTAAAAAAATGTTTTTGCATCACCTTTCTTACAGAGATTAAATCTCTTAGACATTAAATTAGACGCTCTGGTCCAGCGAAGAAGATACACTGACTGCATATTCATTCATAAGCTTATTCACAGTCGATAACAACTACTTTAATATTTTAAATTTGAATTTACCCGCAACACTCGACCCATAACCTATATCTATATAAACTTATATCTATCGTCCCTACTTTATTTTTAAGTATCGCTTCAACATAGGATTTTTTGCTTCAATCAATACATTAAGTCTCACCATTAACGAACTTTCCTAATTGGGATTTCTTTGTACCCTTTCTTTGTAAGCTTAATTTTTAAAAATGAATTTATTGACAATCGTATTATCAACTAATCCCTATATATAATAGCTAAAGTTTTAAGTGAATATTAATTTGACAATAATTAACTCAAAATTAAGTACATGTTGAGTTAATTATTTGGAATCATTTTATAGAAACGGCAATATCTAATTATGCTCTGGCCACTGTTTTGATGTAGTCACCAAAAAAAAATGAATACGATGCATCTTCTTTAATTATAACGTTCAATTTGTGACATTATTATTTGTCTGTCAAATATAGTAAAAAGAAATTAAAGTATTTAAAAAAATGCAATATCTATATATATATATATATATATATATATATATATATATATTCCAAGATTATATTTACTGCAAAACAGAATTTGACTAGTCTTTATATATTTGATAATCTATATGAGACCATGTGTACAGGATAGATACTCATAACTTATTATGTAAACACTCTGCCCTCTATGCAGACACCTACTTTAAAACCATTCGTTCTAGGACGAAATGCTTTAAAGATTGGGACAAGTTCATTTTGTATTTTTACTGTGTTTGTTTTTATTTTTATTTCTCATTATTTTATAAATTCTAGTGTGTCGATAATTACATTTTACTTTGTGAAATTATATACTTGATAATCTATATGAGACCATGTGTACAGGAGAGATACTCATAACTTATTATGTAAACACTCTGCCCTCTATGTAAACATTTACTTTAAAACTATTCGTTCTTGGACAAAATGCCTTGACGATTGGGACAAGTTCTTTTTGTATTTTTACTGTGTTTGTTTTTATTTTTATTTCTCGTTATTTGACAAATTGTAGTGTATCGATAATTATATTTTACTTTGCGAAATTATATATTAGATAATCTATATGAGGCCTTATGTACAGGATAGATACTCATAACTTATTATGTACACACTCTGGCCTCTATGCAGACACCTACTTTAAAACTATTCGTTCTAGGACGAAATGCTTTAAAGATTGGGACAAGTTCATTTTGTATTTTTACTGTGTTTGTTTTTATTTTTATTTCTCATTATTTTATAAATTCTAGTGTGTCGATAATTACATTTTACTTTGTGAAATTATATACTTGATAATCTATATGAGACCATGTGTACAGGAGAGATACTCATAACTTATTATGTAAACACTCTGCCCTCTATGCAAACATTTACTTTAAAACTATTCGTTCTTGGACAAAATGCCTTGACGATTGGGACAAGTTCCTTTTGTATTTTTACTGTGTTTGTTTTTATTTTTATTTCTCGTTATTTGACAAATTGTAGTGTATCGATAATTATATTTTACTTTGCGAAATTATATATTTGATAATCTATATGAGGCCATGTGTACAGGATAGATACTCATAACTTATTATGTACACACTCTGGCCTCTATGCAGACACCTACTTTAAAACTATTCGTTCTAGGACGAAATGCTTTAAAGATTGGGACAAGTTCATTTTGTATTTTTACTGTGTTTGTTTTTATTTTTATTTCTCATTATTTTATAAATTCTAGTGTGTCGATAATTACATTTTACTTTGTGAAATTATATACTTGATAATCTATATGAGACCATGTGTACAGGAGAGATACTCATAACTTATTATGTAAACACTCTGCCCTCTATGCAAACATTTACTTTAAAACTATTCGTTCTTGGACAAAATGCCTTGACGATTGGGACAAGTTCCTTTTGTATTTTTACTGTGTTTGTTTTTATTTTTATTTCTCGTTATTTGACAAATTGTAGTGTATCGATAATTATATTTTACTTTGCGAAATTATATATTTGATAATCTATATGAGGCCATGTGTACAGGATAGATACTCATAACTTATTATGTACACACTCTGGCCTCTATGCAGACACCTACTTTAAAACTATTCGTTCTAGGACGAAATGCTTTAAAGATTGGGACAAGTTCATTTTGTATTTTTACTGTGTTTGTTTTTATTTTTATTTCTCATTATTTTATAAATTCTAGTGTGTCGATAATTACATTTTACTTTGTGAAATTATATACTTGATAATCTATATGAGACCATGTGTACAGGAGAGATACTCATAACTTATTATGTAAACACTCTGCCCTCTATGCAAACATTTACTTTAAAACTATTCGTTCTTGGACAAAATGCCTTGACGATTGGGACAAGTTCCTTTTGTATTTTTACTGTGTTTGTTTTTATTTTTATTTCTCGTTATTTGACAAATTGTAGTGCATCGATAATTATATTTTACTTTGCGAAATTATATATTAGATAATCTATATGAGGCCTTATGTACAGGATAGATACTCATAACTTATTATGTACACACTCTGGCCTCTTGGCAGACATCTACTTTTAAACCATTCGTTCTTGGACAAAATGCCTAGACGATTGGGACAAGTTCCTTTTGTATTTTTACTGTGTTTGTTTTTATTTTTATTTCTCGTTATTTGACAAATTGTAGTGTATCGATAATTATATTTTACTTTGTGAAATTATATATTTGATAATCTATATGAGACCATGTGTACAGGATAGATACTCATAACTTATTATGTACACACTCTGGCCTCTTGGCAGACATCTACTTTAAAACCATTCGTTCTTGGACAAAATGCCTAGACGATTGGGACAAGTTCCTTTTGTATTTTTACTGTGTTTGTTTTTATTTTTATTTCTCGTTATTTGACAAATTGTAGTGTATCGATAATTATATTTTACTTTGTGAAATTATATATTTGATAATCTATATGAGACCATGTGTACAGGATAGATACTCATAACTTATTATGTACACACTCTGGCCTCTTGGCAGACATCTACTTTAAAACTATTCGTTCTTGGACAAAATGCCTAGACGATTGGGACAAGTTCCTTTTGTATTTTTACTGTGTTTGTTTTTATTTTTATTTCTCGTTATTTGACAAATTGTAGTGTATCGATAATTATATTTTACTTTGTGAAATTATATATTTGATAATCTATATGAGACCATGTGTACAGGATAGATACTCATAACTTATTATGTACACACTCTGGCCTCTTGGCAGACATCTACTTTAAAACCATTCGTTCTTGGACAAAATGCCTTGACGATTGGGACAAGTTCCTTTTTTATTTTTACTGTGTTTGTTTTTATTTTTATTTCTTGTTATTTGACAAATTCTAGTGTATTAATAATTACATTTTACGTTGTGAAATTATATATTTGATAACCTATATTTGACCAAGTGTACAGGATAGATACTCATAACTTATTATGTACACACTCAGGCCTCTATGCAGACAGTTACTTTAAAACTATTCGTTCTTGGACGAAATCCTTTAAAGATTGGGACAAGTTTATTTTGTATTTTTACTGTGTTTGTTTTTATTTTTATTTCTTGTTATTTGACAAATTGTAGTGTATCGATAATTATATTTTACTTTGTGAAATTATATATTTGATAATCTATATGAGGCCATGTGTACAGGATAGATACTTATAACTTATTATGTACACACTCTGGCCTCTTTGCAGACACCTACTTTAAAACTATTCGTTCTAGGACGAAATGCTTTAAAGATTGGGACAAGTTTATTTTGTATTTTTACTGTGTTTGTTTTTATTTTTATTTCTCATTATGTTATAAATTCTAGTGTGTCGATAATTACATTTTACTTTGTGAAATTATATATTTGATAATCTATATGAGGCCATTTGTACAGGATATATACTAATAACTTATTATGTACACACTCTGGCCTCTATGCAGTTACTTTAAAACCATTCGTTCTTGGACAAAATGCCTTGACGATTGGGACAAGTTCCTTTTGTATTTTACTGTGTTTGTTTTTATTTTTATTTCTTGTTATTTGACAAATTCTAGTGTATTAATAATTACATTTTACTTTGTGAAATTATATATTTGATAACCTATATGTGACCAAGTGTACAGGATAGATACTCATAACTTATTATGTACATACTCTGGCCCCTATGCAGTTACTTTAAAACTATTTGTTCTTGGACAAAATGCCTTGACGATTGGGACAAGTTCCTTTTGTATTTTTACTGTGTTTGTTTTTATTTTTATTTCTTGTTATTTGACAAATTGTAGTGTATCGATAATTATATTTTACTTTGTGAAATTATATATTTGATAATCTATATGAGGCCATGTGTACAGGATAGATACTTATAACTTATTATGTACACACTCTGGCCTCTATGCAGTTACTTTAAAACTATTCGTTCTTGGACAAAATGCTTTGACGATTGGGACAAGTTCCTTTTGTATTTTTACTGTGTTTGTTTTTATTTTTATTTCTTGTTATTTGACAAATTGTAGTGTATCGATAATTATATTTTACTTTGTGAAATTATATATTTGATAATCTATATGAGGCCATGTGTACAGGATAGATACTCATAACTTATTATGTACACACTCTGGCCTCTATGCAGTTACTTTAAAACTATTCGTTCTTGGACAAAATGCCTTGACGATTGGGACAAGTTCCTTTTGTATTTTTACTGTGTTTGTTTTTATTTTTATTTCTTGTTATTTGACAAATTGTAGTGTATCGATAATTATATTTTACTTTGTGAAATTATATATTTGATAATCTATATGAGGCCATGTGTACAGGATAGATACTTATAACTTATTATGTACACACTCTGGCCTCTATGCAGTTACTTTAAAACTATTCGTTCTTGGACAAAATGCCTTGACGATTGGGACAAGTTCCTTTTGTATTTTTACTGTGTTTGTTTTTATTTCTTGTTATTTGACAAATTGTAGTGTATCGATAATTATATTTTACTTTGTGAAATTATATATTTGATAATCTATATGAGGCCATGTGTACAGGATAGATACTTATAACTTATTATGTACAGACTCTGGCCTCTATGCAGTTACTTTAAAACTATTCGTTCTAGGACAAAATGCCTTGACGATTGGGACAAGTTCCTTTTGTATTTTTACTGTGTTTGTTTTTATTTCTTGTTATTTGACAAATTGTAGTGTATCGATAATTATATTTTACTTTGTGAAATTATATATTTGATAATCTATATGAGGCCATGTGTACAGGATAGATACTTATAACTTATTATGTACACACTCTGGCCTCTATGCAGTTACTTTAAAACTATTCGTTCTTGGACAAAATGCCTTGACGATTGGGACAAGTTCCTTTTGTATTTTTACTGTGTTTGTTTTTATTTTTATTTCTTGTTATTTGACAAATTGTAGTGTATCGATAATTATATTTTACTTTGTGAAATTATATATTTGATAATCTATATGAGGCCATGTGTACAGGATAGATACTCATAACTTATTATGTACACACTCTACCCTCGCTGCAGACACCTACTTTAAAACTATTCGTTCTAGAACGAAATCCTTTAAAAATTGGGACAAGTTTATTTTGTATTTTTACTGTGTTTGTTTTTATTTTTATTTCTCATTATTTTATAAATTCTAGTGTACTTATAACTACATTGTTATATCGTTACTTTGTGAAATTTGTTTATTAGCAAGTTCTTTGGAACTCTGAAATAACGAATCCTAGTAGGCAATAATTTTTCTTATGTTTAATTTTTCTTAGGTTATTTTTAAATATAAATCTATAATTTTGGTCAGTAAATTGATTTAACATTTGTTAACCTATTTACGAGTACCATATTCATCATCTGTTCATCATCCATATTCTAAAAATTACTATGGAAAGATCTAATTCCAGGTCTGTAGAAATCCTTAGCCTTTTCATGTAGTTATTTCCAAGTTAAGTTGTTTTCATCATTTTCTCATTCACACGTGATTCATCAGTAAATTTTGTAGTCGAAAGTTTCAATAAATATGGAGCACATGTATCTAGAGTCCAATATGTGGTAACCTGTGTAAACCTGTGGCCTGGCGAGAAAGCCACTCAACAATCCACTAAACAAAATTGTAAGCAGAGCTCTATCAGTTAAACGACATTACCATAGCAACCAAGACAATGACATAACATCCGTCTTTCTGCTACACTTGTCTATGTACCCTTTTGAGGTCAAAAATTTTCATTTTTGGAACATATCTCCGAAGCCTTACTCATTTTAACTAAAAATAATAAGTTTACAATAAGTTTTTCATGAATATTCTTAGAATATAGATTTAAATTTTAGGGGTTTGTATATTGAATTTTTCGGCAAAATGACACTTAAGAAACAAAATGACACTTAAGGAAATCGAATACTCTGAATGCGTAATATGAATACATACATAAAGTCAGACATCCATACGCACAGATTCTGATGCGATTCGTGATTATACGTTATCACTCCCATCTACTAAATGCTGACGCAATATTTTCATCATTTTATGATAAAAGCTCCTGTTATATTACACCATGAATTCTCCATAATACACAATTTTACTTTATTGTGATATAATATTGTTTTCTCAATTGATTATTCACCAGCACCGAAACGCTGACACGTGGATGTTTGTTTTACACAATATATCAATTTATAGACATCCGTGATAAGATTGCGTATTCGCTCGATTAAACAACAGACGGAATTATACGAAATTCTTTCTTCTCTCTTCTTAGAGTGCTCTTTATTCATGAATTTCTGTTAGGTCGGAAAGCGGCCGAAGCAACATGCAACGTATCCATGCATAGCCATGGACGAAGGTGTACTTTCCCATGATAAAGTCAAACACTTATTTTAAGGATACAAAGCAAGAAATTTTCACCTCTCCAAAAATCCTCTTCCAGAACAAACTCTCTATATTAAATTTACAAAAATTAAGAAAGCCTCTAACAAAAATATCCCATATTTTGAATATATTTAGCGTCAATTTTGTAGAAATTCATTATTGATAATTAAATGAAACTACGTGATGTAGTATTATTTCTACTTTCTTTAAGTTCTACTTTCTTTAAGATGCAAAGATCTTTGTTAATAGCCCACCTGAAGATGTAATATAACAAAACTTAGGTTGTGGTAAAAAACTTAAAGAAAGTAGAAATAATGCTGTATCATTTAATTATCGTAGTTTCATTTAATTATTAAAAATATCCCAGAGAAAGTTTCGTTATTTGTCTGGTCTCCCGTTCTCATACGGCATCAGAAAAACGATTTCGTGCTTTGTGGGAAGAATGGAAATATTTTATTTCACTGCCACATGAAATAATATCCCTTATACTTCAAAAGAGGGTCGACATGTACCTAAAGTACTGAGGAAAGGGACGCTTAAGGATACTTTCACTTGGATGGAGCTTCTGCACTCTTCGGACTACTCGTTCGCGGACTTTTAGGACCTCTCGCCCTCATATTACAATCTATTTCGCTTGCTGTGCCTAATATTAATATTGGGCTTAATCATTTTCTGAGTCACAATTAAATTAAACTACGCGATGTAGTATTATCTCTACTTTCTTTAAGTTCTTTACAACGACCTAGGTTTCGTTGTATTACAATATCTTCAGGTGGACTCTTAGTAAAGACCAATTAAACCTAGGCCGTGATAAAGAACTTAAAGAAAGTAGAAATAATACTACATCACGTAGTTTCATTTAATTGTGAATAATGAATTTCTACAAAATTAACGCCAAATATATTCAACATTTTCGGAGTAAAAAAAACCAGATTATTCTACAAGGAACTTTATCTCTACATACAAGTTAGGAACTAGTGGTAGGCGACGATTGTGCCTGTAAGTTAATATTGACTTTATTAATCGTATTTAAAACATACAAAACTTTTTTGAATGGTGGATTTATTAGTTGTTAATCTAACACAAACCGGTACAGAGAAAAATAATGGATAACGGTTCCATATATACATTATGACGTTTTGTCCTTATGAGAAAATCAAAACAAATTACCTGAAACGTGATTGGTAAATCTTCTAAAGAAACTGGTCCCTCCTGGTCTGCCATTTTATTTCGTCTTACAGAATATCAAATGTCCTAATTTAAAAATTTAAATCAAATTTAATTTTGTTTAAATTTGCACTCAGCACTAATATATAATCGCAACACTAGAACACTGTAACGTTTAGAATATTTTTTCACATCACTATGCGGAATAAAATATATTCTTAATTTAAATTTTCTTCACATTCTCCAAGCTAGTGTTGTGGTGTGACCCATTCTAGGATGCTGGAATTGTTTGTGTTACTGAAAATAAAGAAAGAAAATAATATCAATTAGTATGAAAAGTTTATTTTTATCACTTTATGGGGTCTATTTAAAAAACGTAGATATTAAACGAAAAGGATAGATATATAGACTTTTGAATACATCTTTCTCTATATCGATCTATATCAGTCTATATCAGTGCAATATTTTATCGATAGGAAACAGCAAACATCATCGAACGTAATGAGGTTAGTTACGAGTAAATACTATATTAGGTTTTTAGAAAAAATAGACACTTTATTGTTTTTTTAATTATTAAAATGATTTTGTACAACATACTACGCCATATTTAAGTTTACACTGATTTTCATTGATTACAATATAAACTATATCCGGATAAGGACTACACAAGAAAAAAACTAGTCAAGCACGAGTAGAACTTATTCTACATGGGTTCTGTACAGATTAAACACTACGTTAAGTTTACGTAACATTTCTAATTAAACTTGATACAAATATTAATTTTTAGAATGTAAATATACTGCCTCTATATCTTTTACAGATTTGTATTTAAAAAAAATGTGCAATTCCAAATAGAATCAGAAACGGTTGTTCTTTTATATTTTTCTCTTTATTGGTGCTATATGATCACCCATTATGCCGACTTTCAAGGTTATAGGTTGACCATGAAGTAGCCTTTCGATTTTGATGGTCAGTGAGAAGGTATTGTGATCATCTGTGAAAATATGGAAAAAATACGTTTCGAAACGACATATTTTAATGTTGCGTAAACTAAAAAACTTGAATTTTACAACTTTTTATATACGACGAACTGCAAAAGATTATATTATTTTAATTGTGGCAAAAAAAACTTTTTAAAATAAAATTTAAAGAATCTTTGCTAATATCCCACCTGAAGATGTTGTAATACAACGAAACCTAGGTCGTGGTAAAGAAATTAAAGAAAGTAGAAATAATACTACATCACGTAGTTTCATTCAATTGTGAATGATGAATTTCTACAAAATTAACACCAAATGTATTCCACAATAATAAAAGTAGTTATCAATAAGGAAAAGTCCTGAATCTGACACGTCAGTATAAAAAGAAGAAAAGGATGAGACGTAATGGAAAACAGGGTGTAAACAGAAGGAAAATGATGCAGGATAAATTATCATCTCAAACCGTTTCCGAAAAAAAGGATTTTGACAGACAGACGAACGGCAACCAAGTGATCCCATAAAGGATTTATTTTTTTTAATTTTTGTGGATAGGACCCTCAAATAACAACAGTGTAACCAAATTTTCATTAAATAATCATCAGATGGTACTGATAGTATATTTCACGTCTCTAAAGCAAATAAGGATTAGATTATAAAACAAAAGAAGATGGGGTTGAAATAGCACAAAAATGGCAAGTTTAAGCTTGGATATAAGTAATGAGAGTACTGTATTTTTTTTCTTATTGAAGAAATATTTTCAGTGTAATTAATTTTTTTTGCTTGTGATTTCCGTCTTTATAACTAAATGAGAACTATATAATAAAAAAACATCAAGTAGCAAAAGTAAGCTTCCTCAAACATTTATTAAGGGAAAATTATTTTTGTCCATAGGGAAAAGTCGACAGTGTCGGTCTAATGATAAAGAGTAATAATGAGTACAAAAACCTGAAATTATTTAGCTAAATGTAATGGGAAATCACTTAATTACAGGCGACTCTTGAGGAATTAAAGGCTCATATTCGCGAGGAAATGCAAAACATTTCCCGAAACACTTGTCAGTCGGTCATTGAAAATTTCCGCTCCAGGTTGCAGCAGTGTTAAAAAATGAAGGATCGCATATGGTCGATGTGATTTTTGAGAAATAAAATCCCAAATTACGTACTTTCAGGATAAATAAACATTTTTTTCTTTCATATAACTAGTTTTTTTATCATCGTATGAAATGATAACGGACTTTCGGACCACCTGTATCATGACCCGAATTGAAATTTATCGAAAGACTTACGAGAAAAGTGATTTTCCACCTTCACATTGTTTTGTGCGGATTGAATTTTTCCTTTCCAATAAAAATCTTCTTGTGCTTAATAAATTAATTAGACTTTCAAATTAATTTATGTACACTGTTAAAAATGTGCATTTTTTGCCCTGAGTTGAAATTGTTTCCTCCGCTTCTTAGTCATCGTGAAGATGTACACTTTTAAAAATGTTGTATTTCTTTACCCTCATACTGAGTTGATAATGTTTTTTTCGCCTCTTTGTCGTTGTGAAGATGTACACTGTTAAAAATGTTGTATTTATTTACCCTCACACTAAGCTGAAATTGTCTTCTTCGCCTTTATGTCATTGTGAAGATGTACACTGTTAAAAATGTTGTATTTATTTACCCTCACACTAAGCTGAAATTGTCTCCTTCGCCTCTTTGTCGTCGTGAAGATGTACACTATTAAAATTGTTGTATTTCTTTACCCTAACAATAAGCTGAGATTGTCTCCTTCGCCTCTCTGTCGTCGTGAAGATGTACACTGTTAAAAATGTTGTATTTATTTACCCTCACACTAAGCTGAAATTGTCTCCTTCGCCTCTTTGTCATCTTGAAGATGTACACTGTTAAAAATGTTGTATTTCTTTGCCCTCATACTGAGTTGATATTGTTTTTTTCGCCTCTTTGTCGTTGTGAAGATGTACACTGTTAAAAATGTTGTATTTATTTACCCTCACACTAAGCTGAAATTGTCTTCTTCGCCTTTATGTCATTGTGAAGATGTACACTGTTAAAAATGTTGTATTTCTTTGTCCTCACACTAAGCTGCAATTGTCTCCTTCGCCTCTTTGTCGTCGTGAAGATGTACACTATTAAAATTGTTGTATTTCTTTACCCTAACAATAAGCTGAGATTGTCTCCTTCGCCTCTCTGTCGTCGAGAAGATGTACACTGTTACAAAATGTTGTATTTATTTACCCTCACACTAAGCTGAAATTGTCTCCTTCGCCTCTTTGTCATCGGGAAGATGTACACTGTTAAAAATGTTGTATTTCTTTGCTCTCATACTGAGTTAAAATTGTCTTCGTCGCCTCTTTGTAGTTGTGAAGATGTACACTGTTAAAAATGTTGTATTTCTTTTCCCCCATACTGAGTTGAAATTGTGTCCTTCGTTTCTTTGTCGCCGTGAAGATATACACTATTAAAAATGTTGTATTTCTTTGCCCTCATACTGAACTGAAATTGTCTCCTTCGTCTCTTTATCATCGTGAAGATGTATACTGTTAAAATGTTGTATTGCTTTGCCCTCATACTGAGTTGAAATTGTCTCCTTCGTTTCTTTGTCGTCGTGATGATGTACACTGTTAAAAATGTTGTATTTCTTTGCCCTCATACTGAACTGAAATTGTCTGCTTCGCCTCTTTGTAGTCGTAACGATGTACACTATTAAAATTGCCCTCATACTGAGTTGAAATTGTCTTCTTCGCCTCTTTGTCGTCGTGAAGTTTATTTCACCTTCCTTCTTTTTTACATTTGGGAACAATAAAAACGGGTGCGGGCTGAAACTGGGACCCCCACTGAAACTGAAGCCCCACTTGAGTATAGCAACCATCACAACACTCTCGTAAACCGGTGTAATATCTTACAAATATAATATGATTGTCAATTTTCCCCGTATTAATTTTCTGGTAACTCTAAATATTAGACCATAATTTTGCTGAGGATTTCGACACTCTGAACTTGTTATTGACTAGAAGAGATTATTCATTTAGCAGTAAGTTTGCTAAACGAGTATATAGATTACACCTAAATTGATATAGTATGAGCTAAAAAATAAATAAAATTCTTAGGGGATTGACCCATCTTACGTTATTCCGCTCAAGTTCACAGTGAAAAAACAAAATTTCGTCCTTAATGACAATTTGTATTGAAATAGGGGTTGGAATCTGGCTACACAACTCCAAGAGTTGTTTTGACTCTTCAATTTATTGTTGTTCATCAGGCAATATGAACATTCTCGGCACCAAGTTTGCACTGAATTTTGTCATACAATCTGGTCTTATAGAATCCTCAAAATTATGGTATCTTCTAAGCTTACTAATAAGAAATGCTGTTCCTTCTTTAGATGGGCATGTTCTGATACTAACTTTTTTACTTCTTCGACGATGTGTGATGTTGCTGCCTTCAGCGGTCGTTCTAGCGAAGGTCATCTTCGATTAACTCTTTACCATATTTGATGCTAATAATGATTAATGGGTAATTCCGTTTTAAATGTGAATTATTTTCGTGTCACAAAAGATTGTCTACAGGCCCGTATTATATTCACTGTTAAACTTATCTCGCCTTTAACTTTTATTCTTATGACCAATTCAAGATTTATTGAATTGTGAAATAACGTTTGATCTTGCCCTCAACTTATACCATTGCATCCACTCACTTGTCAACACTAGTCCAAAGTAATGAACCAAAGTTTCATCCCTAGTGACAATTAATAGGGGTTAGATTCTTGCCACATAATTTCAAAAACTGTTTTGACGCTCCAATTTGTCATTTTCATCACGTACAATACAATAGATAACACTGTGTTACATTCCGAATAATTAACTTTCACGTGCCCTATACAGTTGGATTCACGTCATTATCAGTAAGGCTTTATCAGCCTTTTTCAACCACTTTGCTGTTTCCTCTACATAATTTTCTTCATAAATTTTTTACTTCATTTCTTCAAATATCTAATCATCTGATATTTCTTTGATCATGATGACTATCCTTAGCTTCTAACGTGGATGGCTTATCTGATGTCTTTCCGGCATTAAATGGGGATTCAGTATATATTGCAACGAAAATATCCTTCGAGTTCTTGCATCTACAAAATAAATAATTGTAAAGCAGCAAGAAAGTATCATTGGGTAAACAGTAAAACAAATTTAAACTATTTGTTTTTCTCTTTTTGATTACAGTGGTATTCAACATTTTGTTAAACATCAAATGTGCGAAATTATCTGCCCATATTTCTTGTTCCTAAACAATGTTATCCTTTTATGAACATTTTTTTATTGTTTACGCTGCTAAATTATGAAACTCATTGGATTCCAACATTAAAAATTCACCTCCCAAATACATATTCAAAAGTCACCTAAAAATTATACATGTTTTGATTTAGCCTTCACCATTTTCCTTGCTTTTACATCCTGTTTTCCTTTACGTCTCATTCTTTTGTTCTTTTTATACCGGCGTGTCAAATTTAAGACGTTTTGTTATTGATAACTACTTATATTATTTTTCCTTAAGTTTATTTTAAAATTATTTTTTTGTCATAATTAAATTAGTGTAACCTTTTACAGTTCGCCGTACATAACAAGGATTGCATTAAAATAAATTAGTGATAAATAAATAAATATGTTTAAAGGATCAGTACCTCAAAAGGAATCGTTATAAGATCACTCACGTGTCCGTCCGTCTGTCATAGTAGCTATTTCACGAAAAAAGTTTAACGTATAAATTTGAAATTTAGGTAGGGTATTATAATTATCTTTTATAGTTATTTAAATAACAATTAGAGGGAACAAATAAAGTGATTAAAAGTGGATTTACCAGAACATAGATTTATCTCCATTGTTATAGTTTAATGAGCGTTTTCTTGCTCGGTAAGAAACTTCGTCACAAAATTATATTCGATGTACACCCTATTCGCAGTTTCAACCGAACTGACTAGTTCGTAAACGAATCACAGTTGGGGCTAACATTTGACATATATACATTCAAGGAGTTCCTAATAGCCACTATACAAAGGAGAGCTAGGCTCGAAGACTTTTGAATTTCCCTGTGTAAATTACAAACTGTAATAAACTGAACTGATCCACCAAATTATGTAAGAAGAAAACTCGATGGTCTAAAAAAAGTTTTCAGCATTATATATTAACTTAATTGTTGCTTTAATGCTGGATTAGCACACAATATTGAGACATTAAAGTTAATTCTGTAAACCAAAATCTGAAATATTACACAATTTAACCTTTTTAGATGCTCATTTTCTGCAGGTAACCAGCGTTATCATTTCTACTGCCATATCTTATCACCTCTGACAGTCACTGGCTTTATCTCGTTCGATAAAGCCCGACGAAGGTGAATTGTGATAATTTGTTATGAAAATGTCGTGTTCAATAACTTTTTTTCGTAAAAATTATAAACAAGTTTTGAATTTATGTGGTGCCATAAAGTGGTGATAAGCTAAAAGGTCTTTGTGAATTTTTGTCCTAATCCGCACCGTTCAATTAACTATTTTCCAGAGTTTTCCCTGTTTCGTGTATAATACGCAAATAATATGTTTTATAAGGTTTAGGTTTTCTTCTCGCGGTTTAACTCGCGTGAACTTACTCGTATATATTTAGCCGATTTTTAGTGGTGCGGTAAATGGTTAATCGGTTGTGGATGGTAATAGGCTGATCTCTCTTTGTTTATCGTTTAATTCTTTATCATTTTATTAATTAATTAATTGCACTCCAAGTTCAATAATATGTTTTATAAGGTTTACGTTTTCTTCTCGCGGTTTAACTCGCGTGAACTTACTCGTAATTATTTAGCCGATTTTTAGTGGTGTGGTAAATAGTTAATCGGTTGTGGATGGTAATAGGCTGATCTCTCTTTGTCTATCGTTTAATTCTTTATCATTTTATTAATTAATTAATTGCACTCCAAGTTCAATAATATGTTTAATAAGGTTTAGGTTTTCTTCTCGCGGTTTAACTCGCGTGAACTTACTCATATATATTTAGCCGATTTTTAGTGGTGCGGTAAATGGTTAATCTGTTGCGGATGGCAATAGGCTGATCTTTCTTTCTTGATCTTTTAATTTTTATTATTTTATTAATTAGTTAATTGCACTCCAAGTTCAATAAAGGTCACTACTTTATTCGTCTGTCATTATCTGTCGATGTCCAGGATATATAGACAATAATGCTCTGGGACAATTAAGGGTTTCTCCCTACTATTCACCGTTTTAACACTGTTCTCCGGCTGATGTTTTGATTTTAGACTTTTTCAACGTATGGGATTTCTAAGAAAAGCCTTAAACTTTTTCAAAGTACGGGGTTTCTAACTAATTGCTATCGAATGTATATTTAATGTATGGACTTTATTTTACCAAAAAATTGCCTTTATGTAAGCCTAAATTTATAAAAAAAACAGTTAAGGGAATTTCCAGACTTTTCTAATATTTTCGCTTCTTCCATCGTTTTAGATGTCCGATCAGATTTAGGAACCGCGTTCATAAAAATATAAACGCAAACAGGCCTCACTATTAAAGCAAAATATGACAAAAACAACTAATGCAAAATGTACTGGCTGGAGATAATAGTATTTGGAAAGCAGAAGAAGAGAAGTAAAGGTATAGATTAAAGTGGGAAGATGGAAAAATTTTACAAGTTTTTTTATTTATTCTTGAAATAAACGATCCTTATATACCTACCAAAATATTTATTCTTGAAATAAGCGATCCTTATATACCTACCAAAATATTTATTCTTGAAATAAACGATCCTTATATACCTACCAAAATATTTATTCTTGAAATAAACGATCCTTATATACCTACCAAAATATTTATTTTTGAAATAGACGATCCTGATATACCTACCAAAATATTTATTCTTGAAATAAACGATCCTTATATACATACCAAAATATTTGTTCTTGAAATAAACGATCCTTATATACCTACCAATATATTTATTCTTGAAATAGACGATCCTGATATACCTACCAAAATATTTATTCTTGAAATAAACGATCCTTGTATACCTACCAAAATATTTATTCTTGAAATAAACGATCCTTATATACCTACCAAAATATTTATTCTTCAAATAAACGATCCTGATATACCTACCAAGAACAAATTATTAATCCACCTTTCTATATTTTCATCTCCCAATTACTGGCCTTTATTTGACATTTACAGAAAGAAAAATGCATTTCCCGACTCAATATGCGTCCCTAAATTTCTTTTTTCCCTCTTTGGCACTTTCACAAATTTTCTTATTTTGAAGATCTACGTTTTCTCCAAATTTATTATATCCATATCAAGTAATGGAAAATAACTCTATTTTATTTCTTGTAATCGAAATAGTCATATTCATATTGTTTTAAAACTATTCAAGGTATTTTAGTGAAAAATTCACAAATCAACATGTCTTCGATTCGCAAACGATTTATAATTTTTTTGTAGTTTTGGCTGGAAACGGTTTGGTAAATTGAAGATAGAAACCTAAATAGGCATTGCAATTGTTTGTACTATCTTCTCCGGCGTTTTTGTCATGATATTACCTTATTTGATAATCATTATTCGGGTCCCAGTCTGTCTTGGAGTATCGTTGGAGTATTATTTGCTCATTGAAAATATAATTCGCTTCACTGCTAGCCATTAAAGTCACAACTTTTATGACACAAGGCATTACACATCTTTTCGACTTTAGTCTTTACCCATTTTAGTGGGCTTTGCGTTTTATTGATTTTGTTTTATAACATTTTCGAGTACCACAAATACTTTTAATTCATTTTTTACCGATTTCCAAGTGTTTTGACAAGCGGAATGATTTTGATAATTTATTACTCAATGCATCATGTCTCTCTACCATAAAGGATTCTTATCGTAAACATATTGTCGACTCGTACAGTATCTGGACGATAACGCGATATACATTAATTTTATCGCTTAAATCCACATTTGCTGAAATAGACCGCCGGCCTGAACTACACTGTATCAGGCCGGCGGCGACCTCGTCTGCCGATGGACATTATTTGCTACCAGGAAAATTATATTCTCTTTATGTATATTACGATGATTATAGGAAGGAGGAAAATTTTGGGAAATTGTTACCGGTATTACAGTTAATGTTACAACGGCTAAACATATACCATAATTACCAAAAAAAATGTGAAAAATAACAAATAAAATAAAAAAATGGATACAAGAATGTTATACTAAATTAAATTAAACCAAGTCTGTTCATATTTTCTATTCATTTTTCAATTAATAAAATAACTGTGCTTCATTTATTTATTAAAATAAAGTTATCTCTTACGTTAATACAGCAAAATATCCAGGAACCAATCTAGATGTCAGACATGAAAAGGAGATATAATAAAGAAAATATTGAAATTAAATGTAAAATGTAGACAACATAACTGGCTGGAAAATTAGAACTTTGCGTCTAGAATAATATAAGAATCTATAACCTAAATTTTCTGAACTCATTATTCTGGACTTTCAACATTATATTTAGGGTTATAGCAGAACTCTGCGTCTAGAATAATATAAGCATCTATAACCTAAATTTTCTGGACTAATTATTCTGGATTTTCAGCATTTATATTTGGGATTGTAGTAGATATAATAAGAAAAGTGTTTAATTTCTAAACGTAAAATGCAGACAACATAACTGGCTGGAAAGTCAGAATTTAGTATCTAGAATAATATAAGAATGTATAATCTAAATTTTGAAATATTCTGTACTTTCAGCATTTATATTTGGAGTTGTAGTAGGAAAAGAAATATCTAGCAAATATAAACTTTCCAAAATAGTGCTGCAGAGAATTTTTAGTGCTCCGCACCATCTTCGAAGTAATGACTAACATCTTGACCTACAAATTGAAACACTTCCAGAAGTGATCAAAAAGTATACAATCGAACGCACCACATGAACCTAGAATCATGAACACCTTAAGACAGATGTAACGGATATACAACGACATATCTCATGAGAGATTTAAACCTAGTGAATTGATGATATAGAACCAGACAAAAGACCTATTCTTGGTATGTACTCCACCTATGTCATAATAACAAAAATGAAATAAAAATGGCTGTTGGGTGTATTCCAGCTGGCTGTGATTAAAATGGTGTTTTTGGCTGTGATTAAAAGCTGCTTCTCGATCCAATTTAGAGTGTCTTAAAGATTCAATCACATGTTACAACCAAAAAAAGTTGTGACAGGAAGCATTTATTTATTTGATTTTTATTTATCTAACTCACAAAGGTAGTCAAAGAGTAGAAAACGTCAAATCGATTTTATAAGTTAATTACGAAAAAAAACACAAAGAAACTACTAAGGAATGAGTCATAAAAAAAGATTATTTTATTAAGATAATATCAATTTCACACCGTACAAAAAAAAACAAAAAACGTTGCAAAAAAACCTATCAAGTACGAATGGAACTCGAATTACGAGGGTTTAAAAAAGGTTTAAAAATATCTAAATGTATACGGACATTTAGGCATTCTAATACCTAAACGTGTACGGACATTTAGCCATTCTAATACCTAAATGTATACGGACATTTAAGCATTCTAATACCTAAATGTGTACGGACATTTAGGCATTCTAATACCTAAATGTATACGGACATTTAGGCATTCTAATACGTAAATGTATACGGACATTTCGGCATTCTAATACCTAAATGTGTACGGATATTTCGGCATTCTAATACCTAAATTTGTACGACATTTAGGCATTCTACCACCTAAATGTGTACGGACATTTCGGCATTTTAATACCTAAATTAGTACGGACATTTAGGCATTCTTATACCTAAATTTCTACGGACATTTTGGCATTCTAATACCTACATGTGTACGGACATTTCGGCATTCTAATACCTAAATGTGCATGGACATTTAAGCATTCTAATACCTAAATGTGTACGGACATTTCGGCATTCTAATACCTAAATGTGTACGGACATTTCGGCATTCTAATATCTAAATGTGTACGGACATTTAGACATTCTAATACCTAAATGTGTACGGACATTTAGGCAGTCTAATACCTAAATATGTACGGGCATTTAGGCATTCCAATACCTAAATGTGTACGGACATTTAGGCATTCTAATACCTAAATGTATACGGACATTTAGGCATTCTAATACGTAAATGTATACGGACATTTCGGCATTCTAATACCTAAATGTGTATGGACATTTCAGGCATTTTAATACTTAAATGTATACGGACATTTAGGCATTCTAATACCTAAATGTGTGCGGACATTTAGGCATTCTAATACCTAAATATGTTCGGACATTTAGGCATTCTAATATCTAAATGTGTACGGACATTTAGGCATTCTAATACCTAAATGTATTTGTATGTCGGACATTTTTTATGTCGGACATTTAGGTACATATTATTCATAATGAACTATTTACAAAATTTAATTTTTTACAAAGAAAATATATTACCTACTCATCTTCCGCAGGCGCATATTTAGAAAAATACATTTTCTTTTTGTGACATAATTACACAATAAACGATTTTGGAATTTTTTCGTTTACTTCTGTCGTGAGATTTAGCTTTCTGCCAAATTTTACAATTCTAGATCAACGAGAAGTCCCTATAGGTTTTGATTTATTTATTTTTAGGGCTCTTTTTGATTGCGTTGACCTGGAAGCTTGATTTTTTTACAGATCCAAGAGACCGTAGATCTAAGTGTTTGATATTAATTTCAACTTAATAGCTCCACGAGTTCCTGAGGAAAATGGGCCGACAGGCGGACACCTAAGTGATTCTATAAGGGTTCCTTATTTCCTTTTGAGATACCGAACCCTCAATATCTGGGATATTACTCAAGTGGTTAGAAATGCGACATCGAATATGAAATCAGACTTAGAGTACTAGAAACGATTGAAAGTGAATACTTGGAACGAATTGATAGCATTTTGTTGTAATATGTATTTATTTCGTAATCGTGATTAAAATAATATATATATATATATATACAGCCTTAGCACCTTACACTTCAAACTTAGACACCTTATATATTATATACTATTGTTGACAACTATTTAATGTAAAGAAGTAGATTGTTGGTGATAAGTCATGACTTTGACTTATCATTAATGATAAATTATTTATCGATAATTATCGCAAAGTTGTGTTAGTTACCGCCGAACATATTAGTGCTAATGAAAATGCGTTAGAATTACACAACAAATGTACACGAGCTATTAGATTTAATTTTATACATAATACATATGTTGTTATCGAATACGGCTACTTTGATGTAAAATAAAATTATCTTTTTATAATAATAGCAATCAGTTATTTCATCGAATGTTGAAAGAGTTTAAGTTCATGTATATATTTCTTTTTCTTTCTCTCACATTTCTTCCTATATATGTTTTCCCTAACACCACCTCCTGATTCTTTATCTCTTTCTCTCTATATTTCCATCTCTCATCAACATATAAATTCGGACTACGTCACCTGTACCTGAATAGTGTGTAAATAGAGGTCTATAAACATAGTATCGAAACGTAAATGTCTGTCTCTTTCTAAAAGAAAGAGATAGCGGTTTAATATTTATAGCTTCATTCTTACAATTGTTACTACTACGGGTAATATGGTGTTATCTGTTCAATATTTAAATCTTTATTTTCGTGTTTCTGTCACTTCAGACATTTTATAGTTTTTCTATTGTTTTTTCTTTTTTCTTCTTTCATCTTTTTTCTCTCATTGATTTATTTCTTTAGTTGAATTTTGTAATATTAACTTTTCTTTATATTTTTTTAAATAAACTTCACTAGCGCAGGATAGCTTCAAACTTTTAAAACTTTAGAAGGGAAATACATATACCGCAAAAGGAAACAAAAGAACCTTTGTGAGATCGCTCATGTACCAAATTCATCATTCTGTCTGTCACACGTTACGTTTTTCTCAGAAACTGTTTGGCATTTGAAGTTGAATTTTAAAATAATATATCTCACGTGTTCGTCCGTCAGTTTGTATGTCGCAGTTAGATTATAGTTACTGAAATGACTGTTCATATTTCGTCGCATCGTAATTAGATTGAGCCACACGAAAACTCAACACGAAATTGACAACAAAACACAAATATAAACAGTATTTACTGAACAGAGGAGTCGAGACTTTCAACTTCGAAATAAACAACTTGCTATCTGTTGAATAACCGTATGTCAGTTACACTGTTACGTAAGAACAGGTGGAACTGAACGGGACCCCTCGTGAGCCATTTCCTGTAGTTAAAAAAGAATGTCGAAAACGGAAACTATTAACCGTAAGAATCCCCGATAGATGCTGTCGGTGATATAGCAGTTAAGATATTGATAGAAGTTGCATTTATAGTTACATAATACAGGTAATCAGATACTTTCAATTTTAATAAATTTTCAATCTTGAAATTATCTCTCAGGTCAATAAAATTTTAAGTGGTATTCTGCAAGTAAAATAGTTTTTTTCCTTTTTTAAGGTTCCATACTTTAAAAGGAAAAAAGGAACCCTTATAGGATCATTTCGTTGTCCGTATGTCTGACTGTCAAGACCCTTTTTCTATTGAACGCGTGGAGGTATCATGTTGAAATTAATATCAAATAATTTGGTCTACGGTCCCTTAAAACTGTAAAACAATCAAGTTTCTAAATCAACGCAATAAAAGAATAATCCTAAAAATATGGCCATTTATGCTACATTTTTTGATAATAGCAAGTAAATCTTATCGAGTATTTCCCATTGACCTAGGATCATGAAATTTGGCAAGAAGTAAGGTTTCAATCCAAAAGTAAAGAATAAAATCCAAAAATTGTTAATTTGTCATATTACAAAAAAAGTTTTTTTTTTACATATGCGCCTGTGAAAGATATAGTAGGCGATAGAGTTTCGTTTAAAAAAATTAAAATTTTGTAAAGAGTATTATGCACCATTAGATTTTTATAAATACACATTTAGCGTACGAAACCCTCATAGTGCGAGTTCCACTCGTACTTGACAGGTTTTTTTTAATTTGTCTCGTTTCATGTAAAAATAATAATAATAATATTTATAAATTAGTTCTAGTTTCTGAGAAAATCTTTTATTTAATTTGATTACTAAAATAACAAAAAAAAATCATTACGATTTTCTCTTCGGCTGCTGAATGCCGACGTTGTTTTTGTTTCTTCACGCTCATGTTCTGATTCTGGAAGACCTTTAGTATTAGCCCAGTAATAATCCGCTAATATTAAATCTTTCCATTTGCCCTGATACCGTTTTTCCATGTTCACTACATCCTGACGGAGGCACTCTCGACATTAGTTGCTTAGGAAGAAGTCCAACTTTCAACAATTTCAAGATATTATGTGAATGCCTTTTATCTACTACGGAAAGAAATTATAATTAAACTACATTCTAATAGGTTCCGCTGACATAACCTCGAGTTTTAAGGTTTTAGTGTGATGTTTCAGTTCGTGTTGTCTTATGTGTCTGTTACGATGATACACTAGGTACGTGCTCAGACATTGAAGAATTTAATTGTGATCATGGATGATTTTATTTTCTTCACTATCATTGTTATGGAAGTCGGCACATTTTAAAATCGGGTAACGATTGCTGCGCAACAGAGGAAGAGTTGTTGATTACTGTTTTCTTCTTTTTAGACATACATTTCCCTTGTCCAATGGCATGACAATTATGATATGACTACTCGTACAGAAATGACAGTCAATTGAGCGATTTTTTTTGGTGAGTGATTGTGAAATAACAGTCAGTTGAGTGATTGTGTACCTCTGCATTAGAATCGCAAAATGAAATTATGTCTTTGTGCTATTCAGTCTATTTCTTAAATCTGTAGCACAATAATTGCATTAGGAATGTGTCCTGCTTGGTTATTTACGTATGATACTTTTATTATTTAGTACAGTACACGATAAAATGTTAAATCTAACACTTTTTGTCGACAAATTGAGTAAACATTAACATTTGCCGCTTAAATGAGGGTAGAATCATAATATTCCCAATCTATCACGTGTTTCGGAAACTTGTACTAAGAAATAACTTATATATTGAAAAAGTTTATTTAGCATGGCCAGACGAGCAGAAATTAGTTAAGCATATGTCAGATACCATTTCGCTATTGACTAGATTTCTTTTTATACATAATCAAGATATTTCAAGCAAAATAAATCCGAACAAATGAATATTCGATTCGAAAAGATGTGTGGTTTATGGTAGAGTAACTGATTAGCATAATGATAATCGCCTTTAGAGAACCTGTTATTATTTCTTATTAATGAGCGCGACTGTACGGTTTTAGTAGGGTGACCAAGGTTTAACAACAAAACAAAGCAATTGTTTTTATCACAAGTAAAAGTGATATGGACGCGATAATTTCTAAAACTGCTTTACTTATTTAGTGCGACTGAAATATTCGTTTATCTATATATTTAACAATGACAAGTAAAAGTAAATTGATCATAAATCGATACAGAAATATATTTTTTTTGAAATACTAGATTTTATTTGTTGTATATTAATACCATCTTTTCTTGTACACAGGCGACATAAAATCCTTAACTCTATCACTGTACTTCCTTTTTTCTATTCGATGACATCAAGAGAATATTTTATTGCTGAATATAGTTTCTCCTACGAAAGTATATTACCTAGGGAAATAGAATGTTTAGTATCCTAAAAATATGATGTTTATCATCAAGATATGAATTCTGAAATCTCAGATGTTAGTCTAAAGATATATAAGAGAAGTTAGTAGGACGAGTTACGAATGACGTCGAAAACAAGTCTAATCTTAAACTTAGCTGATATTATAAATTGGAAACAAATTTTTTTCCTTTTTTGTTTCGCTTTCATAAGTTTATTACTCAAATGAACTCCGCGGATATATGAACGTAATCTGTGTTACAGTGAGCATCATAGGATACTTTATAAAAAATTACCTCTTTAGGAATAAAACTGAGTTTGTTTATTTGTTTCCGCCGATTTTACACCTTAACATGTATTTCGATTTCTGTTAAATTTTATATGCATATAGTTTATGTTATGGTGAAGATCATGGGATAATTTTATTAAAAATTTAGCTCTTTAGAGCTAAAATTGTATTTCTTTATTTATATCTCTCGATTTTATACCTTAATTAATCATCTGATCACCGTGAATACATCTGATCACCTATGATTTGACAAGGGTTATAGAATGCTTTTATTAAAAATTTATTCCTATAGGGATAAAACTGAGTTTATTATTTTCTCTCGATTATATACCTTAATTATTCATCTGATCTCCGTGAAATGTTATGTGCATATAGGCTATGATTTGGCCAGGGTGATAGAATGCTTTTATTAAAAATGTATTCCTATAGAGATAAAACTGAGTTTATTATTTTCTCTCGATTTTATACCTTCATTATTCATCTGATCTCCGTGAAATGTTATGTGCATATAGGCTATGACTTGACAAGGGTTATAGAATGCTTTTATTAAAAATGTATTCCTATAGACATAAAACTGAGTTTATAATTTTCTCTCGATTTTATACCTTCATTATTCATCTGATCTCCGTGAAATGTTTTGTGCATATAGGCTATGATTTGACAAGGGTTATAGAATGCTTTTATTAAAAATGTATTCCTATAGACATAAAACTGAGTTTATAATTTTGTCTCGATTTTATACCTTCATTATTCATCTGATCTCCGTGAAATGTTAAGTGCATATAGGCTATGACTTGACAAGGGTTATAGAATGCTTTTATTAAAAATGTATTCCTATAGACATAAAACTGAGTTTATAATTTTCTCTCGATTTTATACCTTCATTATTCATCTGATCTCCGTGAAATGTTTTGTGCATATAGGCTATGATTTGACAAGGGTTATAGAATGCTTTTATTAAAAATGTATTCCTATAGACATAAAACTGAGTTTATAATTTTCTCTCGATTTTATACCTTCATTATTCATCTGATCTCCGTGAAATGTTATGTGCATATAGGCTATGATTTGACAAGGGTTATAGAATGCTTTTATTAAAAATGTATTCCTATAGACATAAAACTGAGTTTATAATTTTCTCTCGATTTTATACCTTCATTATTCATCTGATCTCCGTGAAATGTTTTGTGCATATAGGCTATGATTTGACAAGGGTTATAGAATGCTTTTATTAAAAATGTATTCCTATAGACATAAAACTGAGTTTATAATTTTGTCTCCATTTTATACCTTCATTATTCATCTGATCTCCGTGAAATGTTAAGTGCATATAGGCTATGACTTGACAAGGGTTATAGAATGCTTTTATTAAAAATGTATTCCTATAGACATAAAACTGAGTTTATAATTTTCTCTCGATTTTATACCTTCATTATTCATCTGATCTCCGTGAAATGTTTTGTGCATATAGGCTATGATTTGACAAGGGTTATAGAATGCTTTTATTAAAAATGTATTCCTATAGACATAAAACTGAGTTTATAATTTTCTCTCGATTTTATACCTTCATTATTCATCTGATCTCCGTGAAATGTTATGTGCATATAGGCTATGACTTGACAAGGGTTATAGAATGCTTTTATTAAAAATGTATTCCTATAGACATAAAACTGAGTTTATAATTTTCTCTCGATTTTATACCTTCATTATTCATCTGATCTCCGTGAAATGTTTTGTGCATATAGGCTATGATTTGACAAGGGTTATAGAATGCTTTTATTAAAAATGTATTCCTATAGACATAAAACTGAGTTTATAATTTTGTCTCCATTTTATACCTTCATTATTCATCTGATCTCCGTGAAATGTTAAGTGCATATAGGCTATGACTTGACAAGGGTTATAGAATGCTTTTATTAAAAATGTATTCCTATAGACATAAAACTGAGTTTATAATTTTCTCTCGATTTTATACCTTCATTATTCATCTGATCTCCGTGAAATGTTTTGTGCATATAGGCTATGATTTGACAAGGGTTATAGAATGCTTTTATTAAAAATGTATTCCTATAGACATAAAACTGAGTTTATAATTTTCTCTCGATTTTATACCTTCATTATTCATCTGATCTCCGTGAAATGTTATGTGCATATAGGCTATGATTTGACAAGGGTTATAGAATGCTTTTATTAAAAATGTATTCCTATAGACATAAAACTGAGTTTATAATTTTCTCTCGATTTTATACCTTCATTATTCATCTGATCTCCGTGAAATGTTTTGTGCATATAGGCTATGATTTGACAAGGGTTATAGAATGCTTTTATTAAAAATGTATTCCTATAGAGATAAAACTGAGTTTATAATTACCTCTCGATTTTATACCTTCATTATTCATCTGATCTCCGTGAAATGTTATGTGCATATAGGCTATGATTTGACAAGGGTTATAGAATGCTTTTATTAAAAATGTATTCCTATAGACATAAAACTGAGTTTATAATTTTCTCTCGATTTTATACCTTCATTATTCATCTGATCTCCGTGAAATGTTATGTGCATATAGGCTATGACTTGACAAGGGTTATAGAATGCTTTTATTAAAAATGAATTCCTATGGACAGAAAACTGAGTTTATAATTTTCTCTCGATTTTATACCTTCATTATTCATCTGATCTCCGTGAAATGTTTTGTGCATATAGGCTATGATTTGACAAGGGTTATAGAATGCTTTTATTAAAAATGTATTCCTATAGAGATAAAACTGAGTTTATAATTACCTCTCGATTTTATACCTTCATTATTCATCTGATCTCCGTGAAATGTTATGTGCATATAGGCTATGACTTGACAAGGGTTATAGAATGCTTTTATTAAAAATGTATTCCTATAGACATAAAACTGAGTTTATAATTTTCTCTCGATTTTATACCTTCATTATTCATCTGATCTCCGTGAAATGTTTTGTGCATATAGGCTATGATTTGACAAGGGTTATAGAATGCTTTTATTAAAAATGTATTCCTATAGAGATAAAACTGAGTTTATAATTACCTCTCGATTTTATACCTTCATTATTCATCTGATCTCCGTGAAATGTTATGTGCATATAGGCTATGACTTGACAAGGGTTATAGAATGCTTTTATTAAAAATGTATTCCTATAGACATAAAACTGAGTTTATAATTTTCTCTCGATTTTATACCTTCATTATTCATCTGATCTCCGTGAAATGTTATGTGCATATAGGCTATGACTTGACAAGGGTTATAGAATGCTTTTATTAAAAATGTATTCCTATAGACATAAAACTGAGTTTATAATTTTCTCTCGATTTTATACCTTCATTATTCATCTGATCTCCGTGAAATGTTTTGTGCATATAGGCTATGATTTGACAAGGGTTATAGAATGCTTTTATTAAAAATGTATTCCTATAGACATAAAACTGAGTTTATAATTTTCTCTCGATTTTATACCTTCATTATTCATCTGATCTCCGTGAAATGTTATGTGCATATAGGCTATGATTTGACAAGGGTTATAGAATGCTTTTATTAAAAATGTATTCCTATAGACATAAAACTGAGTTTATAATTTTCTCTCGATTTTATACTTTCATTATTCATCTGATCTCCGTGAAATGTTTTGTGCATATAGGCTATGATTTGACAAGGGTTATAGAATGCTTTTATTAAAAATGTATTCCTATAGAGATAAAACTGAGTTTATAATTACCTCTCGATTTTATACCTTCATTATTCATCTGATCTCCGTGAAATGTTATGTGCATATAGGCTATGATTTGACAAGGGTTATAGAATGCTTTTATTAAAAATGTATTCCTATAGACATAAAACTGAGTTTATAATTTTCTCTCGATTTTATACCTTCATTATTCATCTGATCTCCGTGAAATGTTTTGTGCATATAGGCTATGATTTGACAAGGGTTATAGAATGCTTTTATTAAAAATGTATTCCTATAGACATAAAACTGAGTTCATAATTTTCTCTCGATTTTATACCTTCATTATTCATCTGATCTCCGTGAAATGTTTTGTGCATATAGGCTATGATTTGACAAGGGTTATAGAATGCTTTTATTAAAAATGTATTCCTATAGAGATAAAACTGAGTTTATAATTACCTCTCGATTTTATACCTTCATTATTCATCTGATCTCCGTGAAATGTTATGTGCATATAGGCTATGACTTGACAAGGGTTATAGAATGCTTTTATTAAAAATGTATTCCTATAGACATAAAACTTAGTTTATAATTTTCTCTCGATTTTATACCTTCATTATTCATCTGATCTCCGTGAAATGTTTTGTGCATATAGGCTATGATTTGACAAGGGTTATAGAATGCTTTTATTAAAAATGTATTCCTATAGACATAAAACTGAGTTTATAATTTTCTCTCGATTTTATACCTTCATTATTCATCTGATCTCCGTGAAATGTTATGTGCATATAGGCTATGATTTGACAAGGGTTATAGAATGCTTTTATTAAAAATGTATTCCTATAGAGATAAAACTGAGTTTATAATTTTCTCTCGATTTTATACCTTCATTATTCATCTGATCTCCGTGAAATGTTATGTGCATATAGGCTATGATTTGACAAAGGTTATAAAATGCTTTTATTAAAAATGTATTCCTATAGAGATAAAACTGAGTTCATTATTTTCTCTCGATTTTATACCTTCATTATTCATCTGATCTCCGTGAAATGTTATGTGCATATAGGCTATGATTTGACAAGGGTTATAGAATGCTTTTATTAAAAATGTATTCCTATAGACATAAAACTGAGTTTATAATTTTCTCTCGATTTTATACCTTCATTATTCATCTGATCTCCGTGAAATGTTTTGTGCATATAGGCTATGATTTGACAAGGGTTATAGAATGCTTTTATTAAAAATGTATTCCTATAGACATAAAACTGAGTTTATAATTTTCTCTCGATTTTATACCTTCATTATTCATCTGATCTCCGTGAAATGTTATGTGCATATAGGCTATGACTTGACAAGGGTTATAGAATGCTTTTATTAAAAATGTATTCCTATAGACATAAAACTGAGTTTATAATTTTCTCTCGATTTTATACCTTCATTATTCATCTGATCTCCGTGAAATGTTTTGTGCATATAGGCTATGATTTGACAAGGGTTATAGAATGCTTTTATTAAAAATGTATTCCTATAGAGATAAAACTGAGTTTATAATTACCTCTCGATTTTATACCTTCATTATTCATCTGATCTCCGTGAAATGTTATGTGCATATAGGCTATGACTTGACAAGGGTTATAGAATGCTTTTATTAAAAATGTATTCCTATAGACATAAAACTGAGTTTATAATTTTCTCTCGATTTTATACCTTCATTATTCATCTGATCTCCGTGAAATGTTTTGTGCATATAGGCTATGATTTGACAAGGGTTATAGAATGCTTTTATTAAAAATGTATTCCTATAGAGATAAAACTGAGTTTATAATTACCTCTCGATTTTATACCTTCATTATTCATCTGATCTCCGTGAAATGTTATGTGCATATAGGCTATGATTTGACAAGGGTTATAGAATGCTTTTATTAAAAATGTATTCCTATAGACATAAAACTGAGTTTATAATTTTCTCTCGATTTTATACCTTCATTATTCATCTGATCTCCGTGAAATGTTATGTGCATATAGGCTATGATTTGACAAAGGTTATAAAATGCTTTTATTAAAAATGTATTCCTATAGAGATAAAACTGAGTTCATTATTTTCTCTCGATTTTATACCTTCATTATTCATCTGATCTCCGTGAAATGTTATGTGCATATAGGCTATGATTTGACAAGGGTTATAGAATGCTTTTATTAAAAATGTATTCCTATAGACATAAAACTGAGTTTATAATTTTCTCTCGATTTTATACCTTCATTATTCATCTGATCTCCGTGAAATGTTTTGTGCATATAGGCTATGATTTGACAAGGGTTATAGAATGCTTTTATTAAAAATGTATTCCTATAGACATAAAACTGAGTTTATAATTTTCTCTCGATTTTATACCTTCATTATTCATCTGATCTCCGTGAAATGTTATGTGCATATAGGCTATGATTTGACAAGGGTTATAGAATGCTTTTATTAAAAATGTATTCCTATAGACATAAAACTGAGTTTATAATTTTCTCTCGATTTTATACTTTCATTATTCATCTGATCTCCGTGAAATGTTTTGTGCATATAGGCTATGATTTGACAAGGGTTATAGAATGCTTTTATTAAAAATGTATTCCTATAGAGATAAAACTGAGTTTATAATTACCTCTCGATTTTATACCTTCATTATTCATCTGATCTCCGTGAAATGTTATGTGCATATAGGCTATGATTTGACAAGGGTTATAGAATGCTTTTATTAAAAATGTATTCCTATAGAGATAAAACTGAGTTTATAATTACCTCTCGATTTTATACCTTCATTATTCATCTGATCTCCGTGAAATGTTATGTGCATATAGGCTATGACTTGACAAGGGTTATAGAATGCTTTTATTAAAAATGTATTCCTATAGACATAAAACTTAGTTTATAATTTTCTCTCGATTTTATACCTTCATTATTCATCTGATCTCCGTGAAATGTTTTGTGCATATAGGCTATGATTTGACAAGGGTTATAGAATGCTTTTATTAAAAATGTATTCCTATAGACATAAAACTGAGTTTATAATTTTCTCTCGATTTTATACCTTCATTATTCATCTGATCTCCGTGAAATGTTATGTGCATATAGGCTATGATTTGACAAGGGTTATAGAATGCTTTTATTAAAAATGTATTCCTATAGAGATAAAACTGAGTTTACAATTTTCTCTCGATTTTATACCTTCATTATTCATCTGATCTCCGTGAAATGTTATGTGCATATAGGCTATGATTTGACAAAGGTTATAAAATGCTTTTATTAAAAATGTATTCCTATAGAGATAAAACTGAGTTCATTATTTTCTCTCGATTTTATACCTTCATTATTCATCTGATCTCCGTGAAATGTTATGTGCATATAGGCTATGATTTGACAAGGGTTATAGAATGCTTTTATTAAAAATGTATTCCTATAGACATAAAACTGAGTTTATAATTTTCTCTCGATTTTATACCTTCATTATTCATCTGATCTCCGTGAAATGTTTTGTGCATATAGGCTATGATTTGACAAGGGTTATAGAATGCTTTTATTAAAAATGTATTCCTATAGACATAAAACTGAGTTTATAATTTTCTCTCGATTTTATACCTTCATTATTCATCTGATCTCCGTGAAATGTTATGTGCATATAGGCTATGATTTGACAAGGGTTATAGAATGCTTTTATTAAAAATGTATTCCTATAGACATAAAACTGAGTTTATAATTTTCTCTCGATTTTATACTTTCATTATTCATCTGATCTCCGTGAAATGTTTTGTGCATATAGGCTATGATTTGACAAGGGTTATAGAATGCTTTTATTAAAAATGTATTCCTATAGAGATAAAACTGAGTTTATAATTACCTCTCGATTTTATACCTTCATTATTCATCTGATCTCCGTGAAATGTTATGTGCATATAGGCTATGATTTGACAAGGGTTATAGAATGCTTTTATTAAAAATGTATTCCTATAGACATAAAACTGAGTTTATAATTTTCTCTCGATTTTATACCTTCATTATTCATCTGATCTCCGTGAAATGTTTTGTGCATATAGGCTATGATTTGACAAGGGTTATAGAATGCTTTTATTAAAAATGTATTCCTATAGACATAAAACTGAGTTTATAATTTTCTCTCGATTTTATACCTTCATTATTCATCTGATCTCCGTGAAATGTTTTGTGCATATAGGCTATGATTTGACAAGGGTTATAGAATGCTTTTATTAAAAATGTATTCCTATAGACATAAAACTGAGTTTATAATTTTCTCTCGATTTTATACCTTCATTATTCATCTGATCTCCGTGAAATGTTATGTGCATATAGGCTATGACTTGACAAGGGTTATAGAATGCTTTTATTAAAAATGTATTCCTATAGACATAAAACTGAGTTTATAATTTTCTCTCGATTTTATACCTTCATTATTCATCTGATCTCCGTGAAATGTTTTGTGCATATAGGCTATGATTTGACAAGGGTTATAGAATGCTTTTATTAAAAATGTATTCCTATAGAGATAAAACTGAGTTTATAATTACCTCTCGATTTTATACCTTCATTATTCATCTGATCTCCGTGAAATGTTATGTGCATATAGGCTATGACTTGACAAGGGTTATAGAATGCTTTTATTAAAAATGTATTCCTATAGACATAAAACTTAGTTTATAATTTTCTCTCGATTTTATACCTTCATTATTCATCTGATCTCCGTGAAATGTTTTGTGCATATAGGCTATGATTTGACAAGGGTTATAGAATGCTTTTATTAAAAATGTATTCCTATAGACATAAAACTGAGTTTATAATTTTCTCTCGATTTTATACCTTCATTATTCATCTGATCTCCGTGAAATGTTATGTGCATATAGGCTATGATTTGACAAGGGTTATAGAATGCTTTTATTAAAAATGTATTCCTATAGAGATAAAACTGAGTTTATAATTTTCTCTCGATTTTATACCTTCATTATTCATCTGATCTCCGTGAAATGTTATGTGCATATAGGCTATGATTTGACAAAGGTTATAAAATGCTTTTATTAAAAATGTATTCCTATAGAGATAAAACTGAGTTCATTATTTTCTCTCGATTTTATACCTTCATTATTCATCTGATCTCCGTGAAATGTTATGTGCATATAGGCTATGATTTGACAAGGGTTATAGAATGCTTTTATTAAAAATTTATTCCTATAGAGATAAAACTGAGTTTATTATTTTCTCTCGATTTTATACCTTCATTATTCATCTGATCTCCGTGAAATGTTATGTGCATATAGGCTATGATTTGGCAAGGGTTATAGAATACTTTATTAAAAATGTATCACTTAGATATAAAACTGAGTTTATTATTTTCTCTCGATTTTGTACCTTCATTATTTATTTGATCTCCGTGAAATGTTATGTACATATAAGCTTTGATTTGGCGAGGGTTGTAGAATATTTTTAATAAAAATGTATTCCTTTTGAGATAAAACTGAGTTTATTATTTTCTCTCGATTTTGTACCTTCATTATTTATTTGATCTCCGTGAAATGTTATGTGCATATAGGCTATGATTTGGCGAGGATTATAGAATACTTTTGTTAAAAATTATTCCTTTAAGGATTAAACTGAGTTTGTGTGTTAATTTTTTTCTCCTATTTCGCACCTTAATTACTTATTTGATTTTCGTAAAAGGTTACATGCCTGTGTTATGAGGAAGCCTATAGGATACTTAAAAATTTACTACTTTCCGGACACAAATACGTACAAACTATTTAGTCATTCCAATTGTTAAGGTCCAATGTTTGCACATTTGTACAAGGACATTATTTTAATATTACACCACCTTTTCTTCCTTTTTCTACGCGAGCAAAACCGTGAATTAAGTCAAGTTAAGAAAAACATAATTTACATTTATTTCGTTGTCAAAATAAAGAAGTTTACTTTCGATAAGCGGCCTAAGTAAACGAAGAAATTGAACTATTTGTTTTCGTACAGTTTATCGGACAAAATATTGTGCATAAATAACTGTTTTCTTCTATCCATAAAAACTAGACATTTATGAAAACGTTTGATTTCATCGAAAACGGTCAGCCGGTTTGGGAACTAGATACAAACACACAAACGCAAACACACATTCACACATGAACATTTTTTTGCTATAGAATTGTTGTATTTTAGAACAAGTTTTCATTAAAATCTCGTTTTCTATTTTTTTAACCATTAAAATAATTTTTCCCTCTTATTTTCCCTTGAAAATAAAAATAACCTCACTAGTCACCAACAATGAATATCTGACCTATGTACACAATGTAGTTTTTAAGATGGTATTTTTTTAGGGTTTTTAGTTAAGAACATTTTTAATTTCATTAACTCAACTGTCACTTTCCCATAGCTTCGTAAAATTTTGCAGGTCATTATATTCATTCAGCTCGACAGTGCTTAATGGACCCTAGTGTTCTAAAGAGTTTTGTGCAAGCTTAATCTTGAATTGGTCTTTGTTTCCCAGTTCTTTACGTTTAAGATAGCAAGACTTCTTAAAGTCCATAAACCCGTCTATAATTAGGTTTACCTCTTGCCCTGGTGCCAATTAATTTGATCAGGAAAATCTTTCTTACAGTTCTTTATTTATTCATTTGGGTCAAGTGGCTTACCCCTTTAAATCTTTGTGAAATTTTATATCTGGTTTTTTACATAAATGGTAATACTCAAGTTCTATGCCATGACTCCATAATTCTTCAGACACTTCCAGAAACGCTTCCAGAACACTTATTTTAGAGACTTCCAGAACTCTTTTATTTATTTCAGTCCCTATTCAAATTTAATTTGTATTTGTGAGTTCAAATCTAATTAAGTACTTGTAAAATAATATCAATTTTTTTTAAGACAAACTTCAAATACTACCCTAATCGATGCAAACAAAATCTGCAAAATCTTCGAAATGGTGCTTGATTCAAAACAAAAGCAGGCCAACAGCTGCGATTTTTTTAAGTAATAAGTGTTTTTCTTCCTAAATTGTTGCTGATTCACCAAGTTATTAGGTTTTTGTTTAAATTAATAATAGCTTATTGATAAATTTAAGTATTTCAATGAATTTGCATACTTGTAAATATATATATATATATATATATATATATATATATATATATATATATATACTTATATGGATAAAATATTAATTTTGTTTAATTAATTAGAAAGAAACTCCAAGCCTTTTATTTTAAATAAACTTACAAAGCCTTTATTTACACATATTTTTCGTATTTGCTCATTCGTAGTTTAATGCGTTCTTTAGAACCTACACTTACTTTTTTAAAAATTTCGACAATAATTTCAAAATTTAATAAATATCGAAAAGCATATATTAAATTATAAAAATAAACACGTAGTAATATTGTTTTAAATAGTAACCAAATCGTTTTTACCTACTTTTATTAACAAGCGTATTAGTCCCAGTACCAGCTAGAACTTTGATTTGTCCTTAGCATTTCTAAAATAAATACTTCTTCATGGTATGATTTTGTATTTATTAATTTTTGGGTTTTTTTCTTTTGGGAAGGTGTAATCAGAAGAATACATCTTTATACCGAAAATATAAATCTTCATTTACTATTGGTATTATGGACAAGTAATTGAAAGCCATAACATGTATTTGATGATTACAAGTATTAGTTGATATAGCAAAAAAAATAATATCTGTTAATCCCAAATTTTAGCAGAGAACTTTGGTGTCCCTAGTCGCAGGCAGCAGGCGGTGACGAATAGGATGGAGGAGCTAATAATAGTGTTGCGGAGATGGGCGCAGATATCTTTATCCGTGTTTGGCTATATCGATTTTCACTTTCGAATATTGGATATCAGCTGATAGAATGTTAGGTAAAATATAAACAACCGTTGAAGCAACTGGGAAAGCTCACTTGACACTAAGTAAAACTCTGCTTTAGATAGCCGACTGCATCTGAATGGTGACTATTGTCTAATGAAATCATATTATTCGTAGAACATATTTTGGACTTTATAATTTATTCTCAAGGAGCACGTCCGATAGCTTGCGCTCGCAAGCGCAAACTGAGACCACGCTTCGGGTGAGGCGTATTTATTGTTACCGGAAAATATACGCGATACCTCAAATCAAAATACGTACTTGGTATGCAAAATACAAAGTACTTGGTATCGTAAATAATTGTATCGTGTGGTCGAACGAACCTTCGTTTAATGGTTATTTTATCTATTTCACTCACGCATATCATACTCAGGTTTTCTCGCTCATTCAAATTTAAAATGTATATGAAATAAGGGATAAAATGAATATCTAAATATTCGTAAGTCGTAATACTTTTAAAGTATGTCATACGAGTATGGTAAACATACTCGTATACTCGTTGTACTCATTACGTTAAGTATTTATTCGCAGTTCGCGGAAAAATATTTACTCAATACAACATGTACGAGTATTTAAAATAAAAGTTTTATGTACGATGCTCTTTTCGTCTAATGATCCTTCATTTTTATATTGGAGTAGTTGATCGTAATTACTTTGTAAATAAATAATGTATATAAAAACTAATTGTTAATTAGGTTAAATTTTAACTTCGCCATTAAGTCCATAAGAAAGTCCAGTATTGTATAGGAATATTTCACAGAGTTGGGTGATTATTTTCCTCCTTGCAATATTTACAAAACTAAATTGAATCCTTCAAAACAGATATATTGAATTTAAGGAAATATTTGAATAAAAAACATCTAACTGTAACAATAATTAATATGGAACAAGTTGTTTGTTCCGAAAATTTTATAACATTTTTAAAATTAAAGGTTGTTTATTGTAAACAACGTCATTAATTTATTTAATTACATTATCTAAACGATTAAACCAAATGAATAATTTAGTTAGCAGTCCTAAGTTTGGTGCTATAAATATGTATGGTAGTGAAGAAAAAATGAAACACTGTATTTTATTAAAAACGTCTCATTTAGAAATGATAGGAATTTTCGCCAATTTTAACTGTGAGAAATAAAGGATATGAGCATTAAACTCTTTATAATAAATTGCAATTAAGATTTATTGCACGTTTCCTGCGACCGTAGGTCTATAGCCATTGTACAGTCCAAGTCTAGGCAACGCGAATAACAGTCTCTATGATAGTAAACTCGGTTTCCTGGTTGGCAGTGCAGGGCACTGTAGGGGGGGGGGGTACTTACGAACGACCTCGCCCTGCGACGTACCGCTTTGTTGTTTTAATGTAATTTTTCGGCGAATTTATGAATATATGATCAATTACCCAAACGAGCAGACAGACGAAAACGATTAAAAAACGCCTTTTGATGTTTAATGATCGTGTAAATAAATAAATGAGTATTAAGGTATATATATTTACAATGATAAACTGGCTTCAATTTTACTTTATGCAATCAGTTCGGAATGTTCAATTTATGTCTGTGGCTTTGATCATGTCAATGTTCAAATCAGATCATGCCAGAATGTTCAATTTATGTCTGTGGCATGCATGTCGGTTTATAAAAGTACGTAATTTTTAGTTACTTTGTTTAAATTTTATTTGATTCTCTATTTCTGTAATACTTAATCTAATGATTTTGTTTATTGGACATCTCTAAAATTAAAAAATAATTTAAAGAAATGTTTCCCCGACAAAATAATTTATTTTCCTACTTACTTTTATTTATTAATTTGTTTGAAAAAGAATAAAACTATCTATTACTGACAAATAATTTTCTACGAGAGTAGAAACTTGTTTGTGAGTATGGGCAGTTCTGCAATATTGTTAGTAGTAAAAGAAATGTACAGTTTTCAACCCCCAATTACGTGTATGAAACCCATTAATTTAATAATAATCTAGGCCGTAAACTCCAAAGTTTTAGTTAAGCCTAGATATTATATAATTTTTACAGACAAACATGTTAAAAATAACTTAAAAATTATGTTCAGAATTTCCAGTCATAGAACTCTACGAATATGAACTGTCACTGTGAAAATAAGAAAGGAAAATTAAGAAAAAACAAACATAAGTAAGAAATAAAACAAGGTAGAAATTCTAGTATAACCGCGGGGGTTCTGCTATAATTTGTACTCTGATATTCTGTCTCCAGACTATATATGCGAAGATAAAATCACATAGCTGTTTAGAGAAATAACCTAATTTTAAATATAAACCACAAACTATTAGATATGTATGTAAAGAGACTTTATAAGACAGAACATTTTAAATATATATTATATGAAAGATAATAAAAACACGCCTGCAGTTAATGTCAAAATATGATCAAATATCGAGTTTAAGCAGCAGAACGTAAAAAACCTTTTGCTTATGCTCGGGTCACGTGATCAGCCAATTACAACACGGCGCTAACTGATGTATAGCGTTCTCTCACTCATAAGACTTTTAGTCACAATCAGAAGCGAAACTTAATTTCGCTTCTGGCAATTGCTTAAAACACTAATTTTTTGGCATTTTTATAAAGATAATTTAATATAGATGCTATAAAAAATTCATCTTGACCAAAATTTATTTTGGGCACGCGTTAAAAAAACACATTCGTGGCATTCTGCTCTTGCTTAATAACCTTTCGAATTATCTAGAATTTTTATTTTCATATTTTGTAGAGTATAAAACACAATATATTGAAATTACAAAGTGCCTAATCATTATTTTCGAGGATTTAATTTTTTTGTAACTGTTGTAGTTGCGCAGTTTACCAAAATAAACGCAAACACTTTGTCAGAATTTTTATTCCCCATCCGACTAACATAAAGATGCTAAATTGCTATGCAAAATTTCATTGTGCCTAAAACGTGTTCTTAAAATTCATCATCGGCCTTTAGACTATTGCTAGACATAAGATAAACTGTAATCTAAAGGCAGATTATATTCAAAATTTCATTAAACGAAAGTCAAACAAAAGCAGTTGGACTTTAATTATTTGATTTTTATATCCAGCAAAACAGATTTGAGTAATTGATTTTTACGCCAATTTTAATCGGATGAGTTGAATTTAACACCATTAATTTTCAGTTAAATTGATTTCTATGCCGATTTCAGATAATTGCAGTAAATTTTATGTTGGATAGTATAAATTGCTTAGTTAAATGCGTTAAAAATAAAAATTATGTGAATATAGAAAAACACATATTGTATATTTAGAAACTTTGTACATAAATGACAAATAATTTAAAGAGGATTTGGAAATACTTGTACTTTTCTAACGTGATTTCTAGCTATAGTAAATAACGGGCCTCAATCATGCTCAATATAGCTGCAGTTTCAATGAGACGCAATTTCCGAAGATATGGAAGAAGAAGTATAATTGAAAATTATATTTACGTTTTTTCTCGAAGGAAGCCCTCAAATAAATGACCGGAAATAGGCTGTACCTACATACAAACTGTAATAAATAGTCGATTAATGTTGGGCTCACCACTAATAAGCCCGCCATGTTGGTTCAAATTTTCTTTTATTTTTAGCGTTCCATAAATCAAAAAGAAAATCGGAAACCTTATAATATCAGTACTTGTCTGTCTGTTACAGTCGATCTTCTCGGAAACCGTTTGACGTAGGAACTTGGCGTGGTAACATATCACATTCACCTGTATATTTTCCAGTTGCCAACAGATTAAAATATTCCTGTGATAGGTTTAGAAGGAGCAAATTATGTACCCAAATTTTATTTTAGTTTTGTGAGATATTTTTGATGGAGCTTAGCTTATAAGAACTTTAATATTTTTCGAAACTACTAGACCAAGAATCATAAAATAAATTACGTACCCGAAATTTACTTTAGTTTTATATATGATGTGGGATATTGTTTGAAAAAGCTTAAGTTATGAGGACCTCATTATTTTCCGAAACTGTTGAACCAAAAATCATTAGGCAAATTATATACTCGAAATTTATTTTAGTTTTATATATATTTTGAGATATTGTTTCACAGAATTTAAGTTAAAAGGACCTTATTATTTTCTAAAACTACTTAACCAAAAATAATGAGACAAATTATATACACGAAATTTATAATAGATTTATATGTAATGTGAGATATTGTTTGATAGGACTTAATTTATATCTACTTTATTATTTTTCGAAACTACGGTATCAAGAATAATTAGGCAAATTATGTACCCGAAATTTACTTTAGTTTTATATGTAATGTGAGATATTGTTTGATAGGGCTTAAGATATAAGGACCTTAATATTTTCCTCAACTGGACCAAGAATTATAAAGAAAATTATGTATCCGCAATTTGTTTCAGTTTTATATGTAATCTGGAATATTTTTGAGAGGGCTAACTTTTAAGAACCTTATTATTTTGCGAAACTGCTGGTTCAAAAATCATGAGGCAAATTATGTTCCCAAAATTTGTTATAATTTTACGTATAATCTAGGATAGTGTTTGACGGGGCTTAAGTTATAAGGTCCTTATCATTTTTCGAAACTACGTACCAAGAATCGTGATGCAAATTACCGAAAAAACCAATACCCGAAATTTACTTTAGTGTTGTATATAATGTGGCATACCGTTTGATAGAGTCTAAGTTATAAGGACCTTATTATTTCCGAAAGTATTAGACCAAAAATCATGAAAAATACAAGGTAGATAGAATCTGATTAAAATATGATAGTCTAGGTCTTGTAGTTTTTCAAAATTAAGATACTTTTACGGCTGTAAAAGACATGTTATGCAAAATAATATTAAGGTGAAAAATTCATAATTTTTTAAATAGAAACATTGAAATGTTTATACTTTTATTTATACCTGAATGTGTACGAAATCCTTGCACTTTATTACGTACAAAGGTTACACTACAGACTTTTTAAATTTAACTAATAAAATTAATTTTCATTTATACAAGCACCATTGTTATCCATTATTTGTTGCCAGTGTTTATATAGAGATAAAAGTCTTTTCTAATGGAATTCTTTGGGCTTCTAGCTAAAAAATTGGTTAAGTTTCACTATAAGATGGTTCACTATAAAATAGACAGAGAAGGCAAGAGATGATAGTCAGAGACAGAGAAAGCAAGATAGAGGATAATAGGTCTGTCCAGGGTAGTAATGTAGATAGGAAAGTATTCTTGATAGGTGAGAGAATTGTTGAGGGTTTCTGGTTTATACGCACATCATGCAAGGGTACTAAACAAATTTTGCTGAGAATATTGAAATTCTGTTTTGGGTGATGTGCGTAAAAACAAAAAATTAAACGGGCAGGCAACAATTTTGAGAACGACCTATTCTTTATCTACAATTATAGACCATCAAACATTGTTCTTAAATATCTATCTAATTTACAGAATTTTTGTTTCCATTGTTTTATTTTACACCAAAACTATATAGTAAAAAATACACTTCAGCACCACCCATTTTCAAGTGCGCCACGAAAAGCAATTTAAATAATCAAATTGTGCAAATCTAATTAATTTATTTTAATCTTTCTTGTAAATCTAGCACAATTCGGCAAACGCCAGTCAATTAGCCGGGAACGCGGCGCGCAAGAAAGCGTGACGTCCGAAACAAAAAAGAACGCACATTTGAAGCGGTTTGGTCGCACGGAACGAATCGACAATAAGTGGCTGGCGAAAAGTGGAAATAAATACGAAAATAACTGTCGACAGAATTAATATTTAGAAGATCACACAATCAGTGTCAATAACTTCTCTTCTACAACGGATTAAATAATCACAATTGTCTACTAAACTTCAGCTCCAGAATTACGGCTTTAGCTGATACTAGCCTCAGGTTAAGTTCTGCAACTCCTAAACTCCTCATTCCCAGGCATAAAATCTATACTATTCTATGAGAACTCTTTTACAATATATGCTATTTTGTGTAATAATTTGGAATAAGTTGTCAATATATGCGACCAAATGTAGTCTCAAAAAGTTGTACATTACAAAAATAAATGCAACCCTTTGGTAACAAGTTGGAACAAGTTGTCAATATACACGTTCAAGCGTAGTGTCAAAATTGTATACCTTACAAAAGTTCATACTACAATTTATTAATGAATTGGAATAAATTGTCAATATACGCGTTCAAACGTAGTCTCGAAAGTGTACACTTTACATAAAAAATCGTACTACAACTTGTTAACGAATTGGAATAAGTTGTTAATATACATGTACAAACATAGTCTCGAAAATGTATATCTTACATAAATTCATACTACAATTTGTTATTGAGTTGTAAAAAGTTGTCAATATACGCGTTCAAACGTAGTCCCGAAAGTATATACCTTAGATAAATTCATATTGCAACTTGTTAACAAATTGGAATAAGTTGTTAATATACACGTTCAAACGTAGTCTCGAAAATGTATACCTTGCATAAATTCGTATTACAATTTGTAATGAGTTGGAATAAGTTGTCAATATACACGTTCAAACGTAATCTTGAAAATGTATACCTTACATAATTTCATGCTAAAATTTGTTACTGAGTTGGAATAAGTTTTCAAAATACACGTTCAAACTTACTCTTGAAAATGTATACTTTACATAAATTCATGCTACAATTTGTTACTTAGTTGGATTAAGTTGTTAATATACACGTTCAAACGTAGTCTCAAAAATGGCTATCTACAACTTGTTAACAAATTGGAATAAGTTGTTAATATACACGTTCAAATGTAGTCTCGAAAATGTATACCTTACACAAATTTGTATTACAATTTGTTAATGAGTTGGAATAAGTTGTCAATATACACGTTCAAACGTAGTCTCAAAAATGTATACCTTACATAATTTTATGCTAAAATTTTGTTACTGAGTTGAAATAAGTTTTCAAAATACACGTTCGAACTTACTCTTGAAAATGTATACTTTAAGAAAACCAATCCAATGAAATAGACTAGCGTGGACGGCCTACTCCAAAATTGAATTCACTTTCAAAATAAAAATTAAGACTGAACGGAAAGCCGGCATACACCGCTTGTGTATCCTACTAGTAAATCCCACCACGATATTGGGAGCTGAAAGCTGGGTGTTCACAAAAACATCCTCATCACGTTCAAGAGTGGTTCAGAGAACAATTGGAAGGAAGCTGGTGGGTGACCGAAAGGGGAAAAAGTGGCTCAGAAAAAAGAGCAGGAACGCGGACGTAATCAACATATTTCAGAGCTTAAGCGGCATTGGGCTGCCTAGGTCTCCAGAAAGCAAAACTCGTCGTACAAAGTGCTTGTGGAATAAAGACAATGGGACGAGAAGCGCCCACAAGGAAGACCAAATAGCGTTGGCGTGATGGCATCAGAAGATCAGCTGGAGTGAATTGGTTGGGAAAAGCACAAAATTGAGGGGAGTGGTAAGGAGGCCTACACCTCTGTGGTAAAGCACAGCTAAAGAAGACACAGTTTCAAATGCAGTATCAGAACGTAATACCTTACATAACGTCATATTATCATTTGTTTGTAAATTGGAATGAACTAACAATATACGCTTTCAAACAAAAAGTTGTACCTCACATAAATGAGTGCTGCCATTTGTTAATAAGTTGGAATACGTTGTGATAAAAACATTCAAATATAACCTCATATCCTGTTACTTTTCTCATTTTCTGACATATGTGAGTGTAAATATTTGAAGAAAATGAGTATGTGCATTTATAACATTTGGATAAGTAATATCTCAATTCACACGACCGTTTGCAATTTTTTCCAAAATTTAGTTAATTGAAATTAATATTAATTTTCAATTAATATTAATTTCAATGAAATCTATAAGATTGTTCTTGCAGCAATTGTTTCACTCTATTTATGTATGCCCGTGGCTTTGTTCGCATGGATTTTTGTTTTGAAAGTTGGTAGGGGTTTCTGAATTAACTCAACTGACCTTTTCACATTTCCTCGTAATTAGATACAATGTCACGACCTAATCTTGGTAAAGTCGTGCTCTCTCCATTTCTTCTTTTTAAACTTTTCTTGTATCACTCTGAGTATCTATTTCTTAGTCTATCTTTTATACTGTGAAAGTAATTTTAAAATCAGTTTGGCAGTTTCTGGCATATTTTAAATTCAAAACCTTCTTTAGTGTCAGCTCCTCATTATTCAACAGAGTTGAACATGGCATGAACATATGAATCATGGCAATGGCACAGTAAAAATTACGGTCAAATTTCCTTCATCTGATGATTTTGTTAACGTCACTCTCGATATAAATTTTGAATTAAAATTTTCAAATTATTAACCGAGATAGACTTAAGCTTACTGAAAATTTAGTCAAATAATGAAAGTTATAAATTACGTTAGTCAAGAATAACAAATGCTTTCTGTTAAAGTAAATCAAGTTATTAAAAGACATGGACTAACTAATCGAAAGAAAGTTTTTAGGAAAAAGGGCAATAAAATTACTACGAGAATTTCCCGGAATCATAAAATGCCAGACATGTGGAAGTATCATAAAAATAAATAGTTATAAAATTTACAACAAACAATAATGAATAAGATAAAAAACAAATTAAATTGAGTAAATATCACTCTAACTAGTTTGTTAGTTGTAACCTATTCTTGAAGCGACCAGAAAAGTAACAATTTTACGTATTTGAATAAATACGTGATATTGTTATACCGACGAGATTACTTAATTTGGTTGGTTGTAACTTATTCTTGAAGCGACCAGAAAAGTAACAATTTTACGTATTTGAATAAATACGTGATATTGTTATACCGACGAGATTACTTAATTTGGTTGGTTGTAACTTATTCTTGAAGCGACCAGAAAAGTAAAAATTTTACGTATTTGAATAAATACGTGATATTGTTATACCGACGAGATTACTTAATACGTGATATTGTTATACCGACGAGATTACTTAATTTTTTTTTTAACAAAATAACTTTTTTATTATCAAGTACTTGATGTAGTATTATTTCTACTTCATTTAAATTCTTAATCATGACCTAGGTTTCGTTGTATTACAACATCTTCAGGAGAGCTATTTGTATATGTTATTGTACATCTTTACAAAAAGCCCACTTGAAGATGTTGTCATGCACTAAAACCTAGGTCGTGGTTAAGGAATTAAATGAAGTAGAAATAATACTACATCAAGTAGTTTCATTTAATTGCGAAATAAAAAATTAAGTGATAATGAATTCCTACAAAATTGACGTCAAATATATTTAATATCCGGCAAGATTATTTAAATTAAACGTAGAAAGTTATAATATGAAGGCGATATGAAAAAAAAACAGTAGTACCGTAGCGACGACCATAAATTAATATAATAGAATATAGCCTCTAATATAATCTGGTTTTTCCAGCTTATACCTCTATATACTGGAATATACTGGTACAATGAATATACTGGTAGGATAAATATTTCGATATATTTTAAATTATAGCAACGTGCAATAATTAAAAATTCCAATTACAAAAGTTTAACCAATTACAAAAGTTTAGCCAATTACAAAAGTTTAATCAATTACAAAAGAATTAAACAGAACAATCAATTAACAACTTATTCTAGGAAATATTCCAGTGCCGATACTTAGCTAATCAACCGACTAGAAACTCACATTCTCAGGAGATATAAAAGGAGCGCTGGTCTTTTACAGGCGAGCGAGCAAATGACGATTCACACTTGGTTCAATTTCACAACCAGTAAGATTCAATTTAAATTATCTTAATTTTTAATAAAATTATATTCCAGTTTCTTTCGTTGAAACAAAGTGCAATTAATACTGAATATATTTGGCGTTAATTTTGAAGAAATTCATTATTCACAATTAAATGAAACTACGTGATGTAATATTATTTCTGCTTTCTTTAAGTTCTTTACCACGACCTAGGTTTCGTTGCATTATAACATCTTCAGGTGGGCAATTAGCAAAGATATATTTCATTTGAAGATGTTGTCATAAAGAGAATCTTTGCTAATAGCCCACCTGAATACGTTGTAATGCAACGAAACCTAGGTCGTGGTAAAGAACTTAAAGAAAGTAGAAATAATACTACGTCACGTAGTTTTATTTAATTGTGGACAATTAATACTTCAAAACTTAATTTAAAAAACCTTTTTGATGGAGTGATGGACGTAAATCCTAAAAATTATAGATTCGCCTCAGTGATGTGCATCAATCTTCTAAATTTCAAAACAAAAGTTGTATAGACAGGCACTAAATTTTTGGTTTATTAATTAAAATTTACTATTTCAATTTTATTAAATAGACATGTCAATAATGCTGCAACAACCAAGGTAGTCAGAACACAAGATAAATTCAGAAGTTCGCAGGTTACCTAGTAGATATACTTGCATGCTCTTATGCTGCAATGGAAAAACAAGTTTATGCTTTGAAGAAGATGTGGTAATATTTTGTGTGTTTACCATATCTCATGATTTAAAATACCGGGTTTATTAAATATAACCAATCTCAATTATTAACTATAAAACATTATATTTTGTTACGCAATATTCTAGAGCAGACTGATATGAAATAAATAAAGTACTGCACCAAGAATTGTAGCAAGCGGACACGAATAAATTTTGGTTATTACAGGATTTAAAATTGTTTACTATAATAATATTTAAATATACAAATTACCATGCTTCGACATCACTCTAAGCCAATTTCTTAGTATGTGGCCCAATTTTACAGCAGGACGTTAATTTAACAATATTTTTAATTTTAGTTAAGTTATATAATTAATATTTAACAGATGTACACACAACTATTTCGTGCTTCCTTGTGTTGATCCTTAAATGGATAAGTATTCTTGGGAACAAGCGCTTTTATTTATAAAAAAATAGCTGTGCCCGCGGCTTCACCTCATGTCAAAAATTTAAAATAAAAATTCCAAAACGCGATCGCAGCGCTGTCTACCGTATCAAATTGTTAATCTAAACCATTCTCAAATCAACTTAATCACACACACAAAATTTCACAAAAATAAGTCCAGCCGTTTAGGAGGAGTTCAGTCACATACACACGAACAGAAGAAATATATATATATATATATATATATATATATATATATATATATATATTAAAGATTATGGTTAATAATAATAACCCTAAAACTAAGTTTTAGGGTTATTTGAGACTTAACAAAAGATCGTATTGTCAAAAAATGTGTGTCCTAATCAAGTTTATTGTTATTGTCGCTATTTTACACTAAAATATATATCAGTCCATGTAAAATGATGCGTGTCCGGGAATATGCCATTAATGACGGTTCTTGAATGTTTAAGAAATTTGTCAGAAATTCCATTGGATGAAAGTTGCGTAGAAGGTTTTAGCAGTCGCTAGCAGATTTGGTGCAAATGCGGTAAATGAATTACGCGCGTGCAGTAAAATGAAGCCCGTCATATTACTGTCGTTGTTGTGGCGATTTTGCGTCTTGACAGTTCGGCGTTCGTCTTTTATGTGATTTCTTTTATAATGTCGTTCTAATATTTCTTTGTCACCCGCGAATTAGTTTTTTTCCCAAATAATATCGTTTTAATTAGATTGTAAAAAAAACGTAGCTGTTACTTTTAATGACCGTATGTGGTCAGGGTCTAAGATAACTCTATTGTTTGGCCAATCGATTTTTCAAATCAAATAATTAATTTGTTTGCAGATATAGCTTAATATTGTTATTATAATAATAGATCGTCAGCTATTCGTATTTTAATACTTTGGAGGTATGAGTATGCGAAAATTATAAATAAATTTAGCGAAACGAGAGGCACCCTCTGTCTTGCAAGTGTAGTGTTTTAATGTCTTGAGTCTTTCAAGTGTTAGTTTATATATTAAAATAAATAACTAGTCCCCCCACCACTTTCTCTATTTACTCCTGGTGTTCCTACATCTTAGGGCTGCCCACCTTTGCGTGACGGCGATTTGTTTTATTTTATTCGTAACATTTTCACCTCCAAAACTTTGGAATTGTTTGATATATCACGATGAACTAAATGATATCCAATGTTTCTATTACTCTCAAGATTACCAAAAACTAATTCCAAGATTATTATCTACAACATTTGCAAAGTCCATGTCAGTAAAATCTGTTCGAGTTAAATCTGTTCGTACAGATAGATCGACAAACAGGTAAACGACAATTTTTTTTAAACATTAGATTCGTTTTAGTAATCAAATATGCAAACGGAAAAGTATTTAAAAATTGGACATTTGAAAATCACGGACGGACACTTCAATTTTTTTATCTCCATCGTGGATTCTCTTTATCCCTACCTGCAGGTATACCCAAGTAAAGCACTTGTCATATTTTTGGTGAAAAGTGCATTCCTGAAGTCTGAAAATCTAATAAATTCCATTGCATTATTCTTAATATACCATCATAAGTTTACTATAAACTGCAGGAGAATGAAGGAAAAGAAACATAAGGTTTCATACCATCCTTGAGGAGAAATTGATTTAGTATATCAGATGGAAAATGCGTCTTAATAGAAGAAAACTTCATTCTGCCTGCAGGTAGTCACAAGTATCCACTTGTCATATTGTTAGTGAAAGTGTATTCTTGATGTCTGAACATCTAATCAATTTTATTATCTTGCACAAATCTTATGCATTGCATTATTCTTAACATACCATCATAAGTATATAGTGTGCTGGAGAATGAAGGAAAACAAACATAAAGTGTCATACCATGGCTGAGGAGAAATTGGTTTAGTATATCAGATGGAAAATTTGTCTTAACAGAAGAAAATTTCGTTGGGCTTCGCTACTGGTAGTAAATATTTCCTCATTAACTAACAATCGATAGGATTTACTTAAAATAGTCTTGAATCTTTCATCCACTTTCAGCAGTAGGAAGTGAATTTCCTTCCATTATTGGGAGCATGAAAACGTGGAAGTTACATGTAAATACACGCCGGAACAGAAAGACATAAAAAAAATCCCGTATCAGTTAAGGTTATATATCAACACTTTTAATAAAATATCGCAAAGTAATTTCGTACACAGATACCAGCGCTTGATTATGGAGTTATTTGAAAACGCAATAAGTCTTTTCCGGACACTGATGCGGTATCTTGAATGATTTATTCCTTGGTTTCTCTAATAAATTTGAATTCAACTCATTAAAATTAACGCAGAACTGGTCTTAACATCGTTATCTGAACGCAAAAAAATCTAGTTATTTAAAAATAAAAAAAATTATAAATATACAAAACGTCTATTATATAAAAAATGTGAAGAGGCTTTTAGAGAAAGTTGGCACACGTGCAAACAAATAATTAGATTCCATGTTTATGGATTTTTATTTGATATTATCATTGAATATGTTTGGCATTAATTTTGTAGAAATTCATTATTCACAATTAAATGAAACTACGTGATGTAGTATTCTTTCTAATTTCTTTAAGTTCTTTACCACGACCTAGGTTTCGTTGTGTTACAACATTTTCTTCTTGCTAATTGCCCACCTGAAGATGTTGTAATATAACGATACCTAGGTCGTGGTAAAGAACTTGAAGAAAGTAGAAAAATTAAATGAGACTACGTGATGTAGTATTATTTCTACTTTCTTTAAGTTCTTTACCACGATCTAGGTATCGTTATATTGTAACATTTTCTTCTAGCTAATTGCCCACCTGAAGATGTTGTAATACAACGAAACCTAGGTCGTGGTAAAGAACTTGAAGAAAGTAGAAATAATACTACATCACGTAGTTTCATTTAATTGTGGATTTGATATTTGAATTATGGTTTTGCCGCAAGATTGCTAATATTTTAATGAGTTTAAAATGAAAATAAACCTTATAACCAGTTTGAATATATTTTCTCGCAAAAAGCACCCTACCATTAAGTGGTATCAAAGTAAGACATCATTGTTTTAATTCAGTATTGAAGTTAAGTGATTATCTTGCGAGGGTAATAATAAGGCATAATCATAATAGTACCACACATCCCTCACCACGTTTTACCCTCATCTGTACACACCTGATTTACCTTAGTTTAATTTATTAGGATTGTGGTATTCATATTTTTCCCAGGAAAATAGTTGTTGTGGCATATTTTTTGGCTTATAGCAGTAGCAGGTAGACTGGTAGACTACCTAAATAGAATAAATATCTCAAAAGGAGAAAATATATAATTTACAAATTTAATAGTTATATCCATACCAACGGTTTTCGAAATAATTGTCAATAGATCAAATATTGTCAGTTGGCCTAATAGAACTGTACCACAGAAACAGGCAGCTAAACATAAGGAAAACAAATTAAAGTTGTATAAAAATATACAAAAGTTGTATATAAATCTTAATAAAATCAAATCCTTTAGGTGGAAAATTATTTACTGTAAACTAAATAAATCATTATTAAACTCAAGGATGTGAAGAAGGATATTTAAAATTACTGTTGTTTCCTTTAAAGCAGTTAATCTCAAAGAAAACAGTTTAATTATCTGTTTAATTTAGACGGTATTCTAAGAAAGTTAATTTCAAGCCTTGCTGGAACTTTAAAAATCCAGGCCATTATTTCTTGTCACTATAGTTTCTAGTTTTACGTTTAGACGAATAGAGCGGTGCGCAAAATTTTACATTTCCGTTTTTCGACTAGAGTACATGTTGATGTAAAATAACTTAACTTTTTCACAATGTGTTCTTCTCTATGTCGTTTCCTTTAAAACAATTAATCTTAAACGAACAGGTAATGATCTGTTTAATTTAGACAGTATTGTAACAAAATTAATTTCAAGTCACGCTGGGTGTTTGAATAGTCCAGATCATTATTCCTCTAAATTATTACTGGTTTTACGTTTAGGTGATAACAGCGATGCGTAAACTTTTTCTTTTACGATTTTTGACTAGAGTACGACACATGTTGATATAAAATAACCGAACTTTTTCACAATGTCTTGTTGGGACTTTAAATAGTCCAGATCATGATTCCTTCTATATTATTTCTGGTTTTACGTTTAGGTGATCACAGCGATGCGTAAACTTTTACTTTCACGTTTTTTGACTGGAGTACGCACATATTGATGTAAAATGACCTAACTTTTTCACGATGTGTTCTTCGCTACGTCGCTTTTTAAAGAACTTCAAAATTGTAAGTCTAGATTCTTGAATATGAATGGAGCTTGAATATTTGAATGTAAGTGATAAGACCATCTTAAACAATGATCTAATTAATAGCTAAACTCGGTCGTTGTGAACAGTCTTTATGTGTGTTGCCGAACATGACTGTAACAAAACACGTCATTTATTGCACATAATAGGATTCTAAGAAATACGGTTAGAAATTATTTGTTCTCGTTTAAGTTAATGGTGATGATAAATAAAATAAAATAAGGGCTTTTCCATATGGCTTTTCCATAAGGGCTTTTCCATATTTATAACATAATTTTGTTGTGCAAAAATGCAAATGTTTTCAAACTTTTAGAGATGAGCAACCTTAAATAGTATAGTAATCCCTCGTTCTCATAGGGTTTTGGTTTCTGAACAATTAACACTTATTAATTCCTAAAAGAGTGATTCCCAACTAAAGGCAAAATCGGTGTTAGATGAAGTTTCGAAGCATAACGGGAAGTCATTCAATTTTATAGCACGTTTGATATAAAATAACAAATAAACTTTGGTAGTGACTAAATTATAATTAACTTCTCTAAAACAATTTTATCGTAGATAGTTGTAATCCTTCATAGCATTCTTTGTTCATAACTAAATGAAACTACGTGATGTAGTATTATTTCTACTTTCTTTAAGTTCTTTACCACGACCTAGGTTTCGTTGTATTACAACATCTTCAGGTGGGATATTAGCAAAGATTCAACATCTTCAATTTATATACATTACAACATCTTCAGATGGGATATTAACAGATCTTTGCTAATATCCCACCTGAAGATGTTGTAATACAACGAAACCTAGGTCGTGGTAAAGAAATTAAAGAAAGTAGAAATAATACTACATTACGTAGTTTCATTTAATTGTGAATAATGAATTTCTACAAAATTAACGCCAAACATATTCAATAAGCATTCTTTATGTTCATCGACAACCAAAGGCAAAATCGGTGTCCGATGAAGGTTCGAAGAATGACGGGAAGTCATTTAATTTTATAGGACGTTTGATATAAAATAACAAATAAACGTTGGTAGTAACAAAATTATAACTAAAATAATTTTATCGTTGATAGTTGTAATCCTTCCTAGCGTTTCTAAATTTTGAAGGATAACGGGATATCATTTAATTTTATAGCATGTTCCTGAAATCGTTTACTGAAATCACATACTGTGAATAACAGGATATATTTCTATAGACTTCATTCATTGAATTTCGTTTGTAAATATTAAGATAAGACGATATTAGTTTAAATACTAGCTGTTGTCGGCAGCTTTACTCGCACAGAAGTCGATATTACAATACATTCCGATACATCATGCAGCTCTATTTTTACCCGTATATTTGAAGCAAATCTATAAAAAAATCGAAAAATTATACAACTTTTTATTTTCAATTTTACCCCCTTAGTGTTTGTATTTTTAAAAATCCTTTTCTTGTAATACGTAAATATAAATAAACCTACAGTACTTCCTTATAAACCATATTTTTTACTAATTTCGTAGCCGGTACCAGTAAGACCAGGCTAGTTGGAGCACTGACACCGGATCGAGCTACATAAAATTGACCATGGGAAAACAACCCTCCCTTAAATCAACCCCAGCGTTTTTAAGTCTGACCCTGTGATTTATTAATTGTCATAGCAAAGCAGACATAGAACATTCAATAGTTAACATACGTACTTATCTATAACTCTTAGTAACTTAGTTATCGCATACGACTGTCAATGACGTCTGCCCTCACGCGTTTGCCCGTTTAGATTACAATATCGTGCGCTTCCCCCAACTCCTCTCCCCCCCTCGCACCCTAGCCCTGGACTGTTTACCTTGCCGTGCACGCAGTGCATTGTAATAGGCGATACCCAAAATCAAAAATTATTTTTCTCGAATCGATAAAATTATTTATTACTAGTTTAGATGGATATCTGAAATTATCATATCACTGGATGTCTAAAATTATCCTTGTAATAATTAAATGTAACTATATTACGGCACACCCTCTGCCTTACGGACTTCCATACAAACTTTCATCCCCTATTTCATTACTCCAATAAACGCATTCATTTTTTTTTGTTAACCAAGAGCGTAAATTTAAAATTTCACGTGTCTAACGTACAAACCGAGGAAATTTCATACAAACTTCCAACCGTTATTTTACCCCGTTAGGGGTAGCATTTCCAAAATCCAAATCCTTTCTTAGTGCTGACTTATGCTTTAAAAAGAACCTATCTCCAAATTTCAGGATTCTAGGTTCAGCGGTTTCGGCTGTGCGCTGATCTCTGGATCACCTTCCTCTTTTAAACATAAAGATTATGGCTGAGATAAATCTAAAAAAAATATTCTTACAATTCAATGCCTTTTTTATTGTTTTCTATTATAAACGCAATTATAAACGTAAACCAACCAGTGAGTTTATACTTGTCATATATCAATGTAAACGTCTCTTGCTAGTGTACTAGCACGAGATGCGTCAATAACTTGGTAAACATTGCCTTCGTGAGATGAAGAATTTTCACGTAAATATGGACATCGCAACTGACGTATGAAAAGACCCTAACAAAGTTCGAAATCTGTTTTTTGAACTCAATACGTGATATGTTCTTATTGTCAGGTTAAAATGTTTTAAAGCAAGGTAGGCATTGATGATAATTTTATATTTCATGATATGTTTTTCGGTGTGCCTCACAAATGAACATCGCAACTGACGTATGAAATTTTCACGTAAATATGAACATCGCAACTGACGTATGAAAAGACCCTAACAAAGTTCGAAATCTGTTTTTTGAAATCAATACGTGATATGTTCTTATTGTCAGGTTAAAATATTTTAACGCAAGGTAGGCATTGATGATAATTTTATATTTCATGATATGTTTTTCGGTGTACCTCACAAATGAAAATCGCAACTGACGTATGAAATTTTCATGTAAATATGAACATCGCAACTGACGTATGAAAAGACCCTAACAAAGTTCGAAATCTGTTTTTTGAACTCAATACGTGATATGTTCTTATTGTCGGTTAAAATATTTTAAAGCAAGGTAGGCATTGATGATAATTTTATATTTCATGATATGTTTTTCGGTGTGCCTCACAATTGCAATTGTTTGATGTTTTCCTTATCGCGTAATTAAATGCATTATGTCGGATTTTTGTGCGCACACGTAATTGAAAACACTTAAAAATAAATCAGTGACACGTCTCTTCAGGTTTTTGTGAGAGGCAAATTACGTTATATAATACGCAGGTTAATTTATATGCATGACATTGTATTATTCATGCCCGTAATGAAATCGCAACGAAACTATATTTTTACAGTGAATATTTTTTGTTAAAAAATATTAGGATTTGCTGTTCTGTAATCTATAAATACATGGTGTTTATAAATTATTAGGATTTGCAGTTTTGTAATCTGTAAATGCATAGTTTTTATGTGGATTAAAATCCCATAACAAATTCTTCAAGTGCAAATTTGGTTTTATACTATAAAAGTTGCATATTTACATTTTTGAAAGTCAAAATGATACAGTGGGTTTCTGCTTGCAGATAATTTAAATCTCTTCTTGGATGTGTTTAAATGGAGTCTGAGCAAGAAGCTGCATTTTAATGAGAGCAAATGCACGATGATGACATACTTTTGCTTACATATGACGCTTGTGCACAGTTCTAAGCTAGATGGAACTACGCCCGCAAGAATTGCATCGGTGTAGAATTTTGATGTATTTATGGATATCCACCTCACATTTCACAGTCATGTCGATGAAATCTGACATAAGGCCCAGGATACTACGATCTGTTCACACGTGACATCCTCACGACTTCTATAACTTTATTGTGATATTGCTTAACTATCTAGTCCGAAGAATTCTTGAAAAATATGCAGTTACCTCTCCGTATCAGGTTTCCGCATGAAGCAACTTGTATGCTCATGTTGGAGGGAATATTTAAAAAAAAATTGATTTCTGTATCACGAAATGTGTTTGCTATCTTTATTATTTTCGTTTAGATTTAATCCTTTTAAACTCCGATAGGAATTGTTTGTGATGATGCTTTTTTGAAATATTAAGCCATTATATCGATAATCTCTCGGACTTGAGCTCAATGCGCTTTATGCGCCTGGCTGTTAATGGAGGCGACGAAGTCATAGTTTATTTCATTTGGCTGTATTATGCACGAATATCCTATACACTTCATCTGCGTTTCGTGTACACGAATATCTTATACACTTCATCTATGTTTCGTGTGCACGAATTTCTTATACACTTCTCTGTATTTCGTGTGCACGAATATCTTATACACTTCATCTGTGTTTCGTGTACACGAATATCTAATACACTTCATCCGTGTTTCGTGTGCACGAACATCTTATACACTTATATGTGTTTCGCGTGCACGAATATCTTATACAATTCATCTATGTTTCGCGTACACGAATATCTTATACACTTCATCCGTGTTTCGTGTACACGAATATCTTATACACTTCATCCGTGTTTCGTGTGCACGAACATCTTATACACTTCTCTATGTTTCGTGTGCACGAATATCTTATACAATTCATCTATGTTTCGTGTACACGAATATCTTATACACTTCATCCGTGTTTCGTGTGCACGAACATCTTATACACTTCTCTATGTTTCGTGTGCACGAATATCTTATACAATTCATCTATGTTTCGTGTACACGAATATCTTATACACTTCTCTATGTTTCGTGTGCACGAATATCTTATACAATTCATCTATGTTTCGTGTACACGAATATCTTATACACTTCATCCGTGTTTCGTGTGCACGAACATCTTATACACTTCTCTATGTTTCGTGTGCACGAATATCTTATACAATTCATCTATGTTTCGTGTACACGAATATCTTATACACTTCTCTATGTTTCGTGTGCACGAATATCTTATACACTTCATCCGTGTTTCGTGTGCACGAATATCTTATACACTTCTCTGTGTTTCGAAGGACGTAATATTACAAGATGCTCAGATTATAGATATTTTTTTTGTACTCCGTCGATCTCTTACGATCATAGCACTATGTGCGTTGCTTTAAAGTATAATATTTCAATATGGGTAACATTAAAAGGCTAATAGAAGTGTTTTTTTTAATTATTCGTTTATTACTTAAAAATGATGCAACCGAGCGACGAATAGCTATAAAATGTATGTTTGTAGTCTGTGTAATACCGCACACATTGTTTTTATTGTTATTAGGATTGCTTAATATCTGGGGAAAAGACTGAGTTATTTTTTTATATTATGTAATGTGACGTCAAAATTAAAATTAAAGAAAAAATTCCAGAATATTGCCTGCTATTACATCGCTAACCATTGAACTATGTTGCTTATAACTGGTAAACAAAAAAAAAGAGAGCTAAGCCGCGGGCAAAAAAAAAATAAGTTGAAATCTTATTTATAAAATATTTTGGCTTTTCCACCTTTTTGGCATTATTAAATACATACGTGTATGCGTAATTGCTGCTGTAAATAAAATATAAAGAAAATTTTGAAATGTGGTTTTCCATAACTTTCGTGAAAGAACCGTTCATTTTTTCAGCTGCTCTCTTAATTCCACATCATCTCCCGTGTTTATTGTGAAATAAATATGATGAAAAACACAATGAAATGTTATAGAAACATTCTGATTCAACGAAATAATATTGTCTTCAGCTAGATTGTTTATAGCTACAACGTGTTTTATTATGGTTACTAATGGCTATGAAACATCAACTTTTTGTCAATAAAATGCGATGGTTTGCAACTTAGTCATTTATCATTTAGCTATTTAGTTAATGAGTGGCTGCACTAGTTAAATGCATAAAGGGTATTCTAATTGTTTGTATACTTTGCAAACATTTTAATAAAGACCTGTACCTTGATAACAAACTTTATTTTTTTTAACAACAAACTAGCAAACTTTCTATATACACATACATATACATTTCATATGTGAATCTAATTTTTCTGGCAACCATCACTTAAGACTTATCCAGACCTACCTAGACCATACGTAAGTCTTTCTCTAAGTACCCTTAAGACACATACCATTCTAAACGTATAAAATTTATGTCATCCGGTACTCTAGCAGGATAAAATTAACTTCATACACCGGATATGAGACCAAAGTACTTGCCATTTTACGTCACATCCATATTCAGCCAATTTAACCAAACTCTTGTTTGGTCTAATATAGTGCAACTCCTGTTTGACAAATTAGTGACGTCAAATAATTCAGTCGATTTCGTTCCAATTGGAATAAGGTAATTTTAATTTTTGAATCGTTTCGTTTGTTACTAGTATATAATAAAATATACGGGCAGCTAGTCCGCCCCGGTATTGCCTGAGCAAAAAAAAATGGACATGTGAAGGTTAATTTATTAATAGTGTACATAGAGGTTTAGTTATTAGTTTTGTGCCCTAGGTGATTTACAACACTGCAATGCTTAATCTTTTAACATTAAACCGTCTAAAAGATAACCGACTGTTTAGACACATTATACATAATTAATTATATAAATCATGAAACCTTTTCTATGGATTTTACTGTCGTGTATAGTTTTTTCCAGCATATAGCATTGAATTATAATTGCTTATTTCTTTTATCTCTGAAATATTTTTATGGATCGCTTTTGTAACGGAAAACGAATCATAAAAGACAGTACGTAATTATGTTAGCAACATATATTGCTGAATTTCTTTGAAGATTTTTTTGAAATGTTGCTAGAAATTTTCAAAAATTTAACTCAAAAATACTTGACTGTGACTTGATTTTGCAAGAGAAAATGAGTTTTAACACAATCTGTAATTATTAATAATAAATATCGTTGAACTTTTTTACATTTTTGAACTGGTTTCTTTATTTTTTTAAATTATTTTAAATTATTTATTTTATAGTTGTTTAAAATATTATAAAATATCAACAAAGCATTCGACATATTTCGACTTTTTCGTATTATTATTCATTGTCCACAACATCTGGACATGATAAACTATACGTTTTTGCGTTAAATTTCCCCTTTTTATAAATATGTTTCAAAAATATAATTTACTAAGTAATTAAAATGTATATTCACATGTAATTACTGGTAAACTTGAATAGAAAAATTACTTTGTCAATTAGGTGTAAACAAATCGAAAAAAAAAAATGTTTTACCGACGACGTTCATTACAATTTTTAGCTTAAACCTGTTAACCGATATGAGAAAACAGAATTTTATTTGATATAATTGGGTATTTGACAAAATTTTTTTTATTTCATTAAAACATAATTTCAAGGTACAAACTGATGAAGAGTGAATTTTTTTTAAATAATCTTAAAAATTGACCGAGTAATAAAAGTTTAAATTTAATCTTTAGATAAGGAGGCCATTTTTAATATTGTAAATTATATTCTACGAGAGAAAACGAGACAGGGATATATCCGATTCTATCCGTATCTTCAAATTTAGAACCTATAACTTGCTTATTTTTCAATCGATTTTTGACTTTTTTTCAAGACTGGTTTTTAATTAAATTATATTTCACAATATTGTACGAAAAATATCAAAATTTTGAATGAGTCAAGTACCGTATTAATTTCCATAAATACTATAAGCCACATTATCATAGGTTTTATTCATCTAGACGGATATTCATCTAGTGTTTTGATAAGTATATTTTTGGGTTGTCACTTTCAACATATCATTTATAAAATTCAGTTAAGTGCCTTAACTGAATTTTATAAATGATATGTTGTTAGATTTGTTTCGTTTTTGAAAAGTATAATATAGATAAAATAAAATATAGTGAAATATATGAATTTATACCCATTTTGATCTGAGAGATGTAAGCATTAATTTTGGAGTATAGTTAGAGTACTGACAAAAATATTAAAAAAAAATTGAGTGACATAGTTATAATAAAAGATAATTGGAAAAAAAACAATGCCATATATTATATATACAGTCAACTGTCCAAAACCATAAAACAAAAAGCCAAATTTTCTAGAATTAAATGTTTACATCCATAATTCTGAAATGAAAGAGCGTCTAGAGCTCCCACCTCCCCTTGCACACTTCACATTCATACCCGATACCACTGTGAACTTGGGTGCGACCGGTCGACTAAGCCGTAGGTACTTACTGGCAAACGCTCATGATTTTTTGTTATTATTACAATAATTTTATGAACCTTATATTCTGTTCTAAACCGTAAGTGCCCTCCAAAGATTCTAAAAAACTCACTTTCTGTTTATTCATCCGTAATTTATCATTTCTAAAAAAATCCACGTGAAATTCGTTAAGAAGGAAAAGATATTCGTTTAAACTCCAATAGAGAACGAACTTCAATATCGGTTATTTCTTTAGATTTTATCTGCACATTTAGAAAGCGAAAGACCTTGATTATTTTTTGAGACCCACATTAAAAAGTTACCATGTGCTTTGTCAGATATTATCGTCATTTTTATTTTTGATCGATAGTCCCATTTATATTAAAAATAAAATACATGCGCGTCTATGAATCTAGTTTTTTTTATTTTGTGTTATTTTTACAAATTGCATTTTATTTTTTAACCGTTCCTGATTATCAACCCTAAATTGTAGGATTTTCACATTTTAAAAAATGCTAGTCTTCTTTAACATACATATAAAGACGATTCCATAACGCAAAGCAGTTTTTCGCCAATCTTCAAAAATATTCAAACCTTCCATTCATACAACCCATAGCGGTCATTCACCTCGTTATATTATTCAACTTTATTTGTATTTCTGGTAATTAAATATACATTTATCGTATTAACCATATTCATTCAAGCTATACACAATTGATTAAGACGACAAATAACAGACAAACCTACTTTGTTTAACCAGTGTGGTTATGTGCTTCATACGATTATGCGTCTTTATTTGTTTATCGTCATATACAATCTATTCCAAAGGATTTCGTCTCCAACAATCATAATTTTTTTGATAAAAGTCTGATGTACATAGTATTGCAATTTCATATCCATTAGCGATGACAATATAACGCTTCCAACATTAAACACAATTGGTATAACAATAAAAACATCCAGCTGAAGGCCACATTATCTTTCTGAATCACACCTGTTTATGACATTTCTCTTGTTCTGTTATTGCTAGCCATTATGTTTAATTTTATACCATTTTCCCTATTTATGGTTTTTCCATTTTTTGTTGTTCAGTTTCACAAACCCGCCGATGTGTTGATATAACTTTGATAATATAATCGTTCGTTGACCAAACTTCTCTGTAAATTTTTTAAACATTTTGTAAAATAAATATACGAGTGTAGAACTACGTCTGCCTTTCATGAATTTCAAAAAGGCATATTTTGAAGAAAAACTGAAAGAAATATACGTAGCCATATATTTATGATTAATTTACACATTCAGCTTTTTTCGGTAGGATTTTTCTTTGGCCATTGTATCTGGATCTCAACGTACCCTTGACAGGAATGGAAGTAGTTTTTTATATGACTCTGAACTTAAGCTAAAACGCTGTGATAGTATCGGAAATTTCTATTCACCACTTCTTACTTGGGTGTTATTTTTTATATATCAAGCACCTTAGGGAATGTTTGACCGAAACAAAAAGCATATTTTCACAATTAAATGAAATTACGTGATGTAGTATTATTTCTACTTTCTTCAAGTTCTTTACCACGACCTAGGTTTAGTTGTATTACAACATTTTCATGTGGGCTATTAGCAAAGATTTTGCAATCTTTGCTAATCAGCTAGCAATCTTGGCTAATAATCTACCTGAAGATGTAATATAACGAAACCTAGGTCGTGGTAAAGAACTTAAAGAAAATAGAAATAATACTGCGTCACGTAGTTTCATGTAATTATGTATAATGAATTTCTACAAAATTAACGCCAAATATATTCAATATCAAGTATATTTTCATAAAATTTCCAAGCATGAAAATCAATTACAAAAATATTACGATTATTACGATTCACAAAATTATTGCGATTTGTTTTGTAACTCAAAATGTTTTAAATGAAAAGCTTTTTTATAATTTTGAACATATTTCTGTTATAAATGGGTTTCAAAAGCAAAAAAAATTACTTAAAACACTGCAGATGCTATGTATTAATAATATAAATAAAAATACTAGATTTTTAATTATGACAATTGGGAGATAAAAGAAAATTGTTTAGCTACATGAATATAAAAAAGAAATAATGAACGACAAAACGAAATGAAGACATAAAAAAATTCCAATGTCCCCTGATGTTGTTCAAATTAAAATATTTTCTCCGTAAATGAGCTAATGATAATGAACTAGAACCAATTGAATACTTTCTGGACACTACATACATTGTAAAATTTCTAATTTTTCATTAAATTTCCAATAAGAGTTCAATTTAAATCATTCTTCTCTATATTTACTTGCTGCTATACTAGATAAACAGAAAATAACAGACAGATAGACAAAAACTTTCCTAGAAATTATTCGTTCATTCAATTTGACCCAGTAGTGTTTGTATGCTCCATTAACAAACAGCCAGTAATATAAATGAGAAGCAACGAAATTTTGAGACAAAATCTGGAAAAATATTTCAAAGTCCAGCTCATATTCTCTAAAAGATTTTATGTAGGAATCTGTCTATTTGGATTTTTTCTTAATTACAAAAGTACAAAAGAATCCATTGTCTGGATATACCTGGACTCTGAAGCACTGAATGATAAGAATGGTTTTAGAAGATAAATAGCGAACAAGATTAAAAATTGATTTTAATATATTAATTAGGTATTGAAATTTAATGTATTGGTTGGCGATTTATATTGGCGCTAGTATTTTTTCCCGATAGATGGTGTTGGGTTGGATTTTTTTTGCAGTTTTGTATGATTGGGTTCGCATTGTTAGTAATCTTTATAAATATTTCCAAGATTGTTTTCATTGTTTTTTTTCTTGTTGTATTTGAAATAGAAAAAGGTGACGAAGGTTGCGAGACTATTGGCAAAGGTTTTTTTAATATTTTTGGAATATTTCTAAATGAATATAAATGATTAAAAAAAATAAAGAGTGCGCACGTTTCAAAGTTTTTAAAGCATATATTGTGTATACACACTTGAATAAGTTTCTAATATGTTTACTTTTATGTTCCAATTATTTTTGAGGAAAGCAGTAAATAATGTAAAATGTTTTATGCTTATATTCTTTAGTTTTCTTATTGTCACGTAATGTAAGAAGCATTGAGGTGAACATAAGAAAAACAAAGAATATAAGCATAACACATTCTAAATTATTTATTGATTCTCAAAAATAATTGGCACATAAATATTCTGCATCGAACATACGCAAGTGGCCCTTTAGAAAGAAATATTTAGGATAAGACACAATATCAGGTTACGTGCATCAATCGGATACAAATGGTATTTTTGTCAAAAAAATCCTAGAAAATCATTATATACTACCTGTTTAGTCATATAGTATAAAAACATAAAAAACTGGGCGGGACCTAACTTACGATTTTCGGCGAAGCAGTTAAGATAACTTGGAATTATTAGCAGGAGGTATGTTTATCAGCACATGGAAAGAAAGGCGTGAAAGGTTAGATTAAATGTGATTTTGTTGGGTTTAAACTGCTTTTTCAGGGTTGGTTGGCTAAAAACTTGAAGACATATAGACACTTGTATACTTCTTTTGGCCTCTTTGAAGTTAAACAATAAGTAAGTTAATTTGATAAACTTGTTATTTTATTCCATCTTTGTCCCATTTCCTATCGAAAATTATGATAAATATTCCTAAAATATTTTCACTATAAAAAGTTACTTTCTTTTGCAAACTTAATATAGTATTTTTATGCACGTGTGTAATATAAAAAAATATCTGTTCCTGTGAAAAATAACGGTTGATCTGTACCCTGTCAACGAATATATCTAATTACTGAAAATGCTACTTTGTAAAATATCATCGGGTGTGCATTATATATTTCTATAAATGGTTTATACCATTTATATCGAAAAGAAAACATTTTTGAAAAGCGTACTGCACTGTACCATATTTCCTTATAATGTAACTATGGAATGTTTATTATAAAATATTAAATTATGAATTGTTTCTAGGTCATTACAGTTTATTTGCGGAGAAAAAAATTTAATTTGAACAATGTCGGGGGGCATTGGAATTTTTTTTATTTCATTTGTTTTTGTAGTTCATCATTTTTTTTCTATATTCATGTAAATAAACAGTTTTCTTCTATTCTCCAAATTGCCAGAATTAAAATTCCAGTATTTTTATTTATATTCTTAACACATGATATCTGCAGTGTTTTAAATAATTTTATTCACTTTTTGAAACACACTTATAACTGAAATATATTCAAAATGATAAAAAAACCTTTAATTTAAAACATCATAATGAGTTTATTTTAGAATATAAGCCACTGATAATTATATTTTTGTAATTGATATTTTATATCACAAACTATTACAAATCCATAGAGTTTTAATTGTCTATGGACAAACTTACAGTCGTTTTAAAATGACTACGCAATTGTGTTACCGTTAATAAAATCTACGCGTATCCAAATACAAAATAATGAATTTTTAAGAAAAAGTTAAAAAGTATTTCCATTATGAATATTAAGTTATAAAGAGCATATCAGCTTTTCAAAATCTCGAAGCTATTGACGTTTTTGGTAAAACCATCAATTTAAGTTTATTTAAGAATTTAGGCCGTTGATTATATTTTCGTAATTGACATTTTATATCACAAACTATTACAAATCCATAGAGTTTTAATTGTCTATGTACAAAATAACAGTCGTTTTAAAATGACTACGCAATTGTGTTACCGTTAATAACATCTACGCGTATCCAAATACAAAATAATGAATTTTTAAGAAAAAGTTAAAAAGTATTTCCTTTATGAATATTATGTCATAAAAAGCATATCAACTTTTCAAAATCTCAAAGCTATTGGCATTTTTGGTAAAACCAGATAGAGAAATTCCCTGACAACATTACAACGAAGACAAGATAATCAAGAAATGATTATTCTACGATTAGGCATATATGAATGATATCATTAATTACACAAATTGTAGACTTACATTTCAATTGAAACGCTTCACTGCAAATAACTGTATAAACCATATAAGTTTTAATAATCCAACTATATATTTGTAACACAAAACTTTACCGGCTAATGAATGTTAATTAATGTGCTTAATTAAATTTCGACGACGAAATTCGTTTTCGTCACAACTCGGTGAAAGATTGGCGCGAACTCTACACAACCTACGCGCACGGCCGTAGAGCAGAGACTGAGAACGGCAACAGTTGTATCGAATATCGATATTAGTGTTCGATAAATCAATCGATGCGTAATATGTAAATATCGGTATAATTATTTTGTGTGTGTTATAACAGAGTATTTAAATGAAAGTGTGTCGAACATGTTGTATGACAAACGTATCCTTTTAGTTTATTATTTATTGAAAATAAGGATTAGAAAACAAATCGAGTCAGTCAAATCAGTTAACAAGACATAGCAATAGTTAGTGAACGATTGAAAATGTTCACAATTGCTTTTCTGACTTTTTGGTCAAGCAAAAGGAAGTATGCCTTAATGTTTATCATTGAATTTAATATAAGATACATATAGTTCGTGGTTGAAGGACTTGTGACGATAACCATCTCCTGACCGGATATGAGATTTAACAATGCGAAACGAATTTCAACGCGGAAGGAAGTATCGATTTAATATATGCATTATCAAGAGTAACTCGTCTGACAGAGAATTTTAGATGATTGTATTTCACAAGAAATTAGTAAAAACTCGACAAGAACCAAGATATAATATTTTTGTTCTTCAAGAATATATCTTGAAGAACAAAAATATTATAATATTTTTGACTTTTTCTCAAAATGAACATATGACCGAAGACTACGTGCGAGAACACCAAACGACTAAGCATATATAATCAGATTTGAAATCATTTAAATACCACACCACCCTGATAGATGATGGCATGTAATAAATAGTATATTTGAGTCTCCGTTTAATAGGCAGCAGTTTTTGTTTATTAAATGTCATTAATCTTTGTAATAACTAAAATATTTAAATATTTTAAACGCTTTTTACTTTTAGCATGTTTATAAAGCTCAATATGTGGTTTAATTAATGTGAAGTAAACTTTATTAAGTAACTGTATTTATTTCCTATTTTTTTAGTGGTTGTTTTTTTGTACTTTTTATAACATAATGCAATATAAACCTAGTTTAACTACTTTACTTATCTAGTTAATCGATATATGTGGTGTCACAAGTTTAATAAATCGATACAAAATATCGAACTAATAAAACTTTCTGATAATAAAAGCCAAAGTCTTTATCAAATATCTTAAATGATAATATCTATGACAAGAAGTAGCCATTTTTAAATAATTTTGTAAGAATTTCGTAAACGAAACATTGACTATATGATTTTGTCTGCACATTTTATTATACGTCCATGATATAAACTTTAATTATTATACATTAAACTTAATTTTATTTTAATTTTTCTGTTATTAAGTAAACGTAATTATTAATTTAGTTATTGTTTTATTTTAAAGTAGTGATATTAAAAAAATATGTATGTTTTAAAGACGCGATAGGTTTGACTGGCGTTTCACGCCTGCAAATGTGTTTTCCATGAGATAAAGGCGTTAAACCAAGTCATAACCTATGACGATAGAAATTTAAATAAATAGTTCAATGTGACTATTTTAAAGACTATTTTCGATCAGCCAGTTGTTACATTTGATAAAAGTTAAATAATCAAAATTTATTGGTTTTTCTTTTGTTATAGAGAGAGTGGATAAATTCTGAATTTATTACATTTGAGTGAATTGCGAGATCATTTGATGCCATTAAAATTACTTATGTACTAATAAAGAAGATGCTGTTTTGAAATATATTCAGACCGAAATACATCCTTTTTTAAATTTTGATCCTTTGGAAAATCATAATTTGGCTCACAAAAACTTTATGATTCATATTTTCTACACATTTTATTCAAAAAAGTTTACAATCCTATGAGTAATTGTGGCAGAATGATACTTTTTTTTAAATTTAATTAATATATTATTGACTTCTCTGAGAATGGCACGCATGTCAAATTTATAATTATTTCCATTATTTTAACATTATAACTAAAATATGAGAGTGTAAATACTTAAACAATTTTGTGAGAAGTGGAAAACGTTCTTTAGATACATTGTTATAATTATGGAAAAAATTAATTTATTAGGTGAACGTAAACGTAAAATAATACATTCATCTGTGTATGTATTATTTCAGGCAATTACTCTAAAAAAAGTTATAAATAATTACCGCTTTATAAAAGTTTATCGTTTTACGCCTAATATTTGTCGTAGGCATGGTAAATGGATATGTAAGTTTACCGCAGATATTATATAAACGTAACTGTATCTATGCTTACGTTATTCGGTTGCAATCACAAATAAATACTATATGATTAAAGACAATATTTTTTTAATTAGAATATATTGACTGGAAGTGAAACTTCTAACAGAAAGTCAGCGCCAAAGAAGACATTTCTATGCGGTTACCATTTAATTATTGAACGCCTCCGAAGACTTAGCTTTGGAAATAAAACGATTATCGAATGACAACTGCCAACCTTTTCATCTCATTTCCCCACTTTAAGATAGTTTCACTTTGAATACCTTAAGGTGGGAAATGAGTGAAATTAATTAATACTTAAGGTAGTTTAATTTTAATAGTAAAATCAGTTTTTAACTTTTGGAGTTTTCATATGCAACGAAAGGAAAAAGGAGGGTAATTTTATATAACATTATCAAAGATTCTTTACAAACTTAAAACTTCAATTTAATTCAAATTATAACATAATTAACGATTATTATACCGCATTAATGAAATATCAAGGTTATCAAGTATATAAAGATAACACAAATGTACCAAGCTTAATTAAATACTAAAATTTCTGAGAAGTCCAGCAAGAATAACATGTGTATTAATGAAGCGTTCCATGTGCTAAGTGATCCACTGTAGCATAACGTGCTGTATATCAAATTACTCCTATCTCACAGTTTTGTGACGGTATAGGAACCAATTTATACTTGATTTCAGTTCTGTTAAAAAGCGATGTAATTGGAGTAATATGGGATAAATGATAGTAATGAATGATATAGGATAGAAATATAGCAATATACATTTAATATACCCTAAAAATGGAATAATAAATTTGTAATTTATCCTAAAGCATAATTTAAGCTTATCTGGTTTATTTCAGTGTCAACAATAAAAATGGCCTAATTCAACTTATAGATGTAACAAGCAAATAATAAATACAAGGCACATCACTAAAGAGCCATCTTTATCAACACCTTCGCCCAACACTATATATCGCATATCTACATATCTATGCATACGTGTAAAGGTGCACTGCACGCTTGAGAGATATCGCTTCGGCGTGCGTTGGTGTACGTGCGTACCTGTATGCTTGTGTGCGTGTATTGATAGCACACCTGTTACACGTATGGCTATAGAACAAGTGTCACGATCGTGGTAGGTGCTCCATTTTATTTTCTTTATTAAAATTTTATCAATTCATAAAAATCTATTTTTATGAACGTGATAACTTTGAGAATCAATTTAATTATTTTGCTGTGGATTATACTATTGTGCAGATAATTTGACCAGAAAGATTTAAATGTTTAAAATTTACGTTTTAGAGACCGGCTAAAATGGATCTGGCGTTACAAAAATGAAATAGAATTTTTAGAAAACTAATATTTCTTACAACATAAAACTAAACTATTTAGCGATTGACAACCAGGAAAAGGCAAAACACAAAATAAAATTTAGAACCATAATACAACATGAAAAAAATATGTTTCCGTTAACGCGCATATATTTTATACTTTTAGGATATTAAGAATAAGAATGAAAATAATAATAAAAATTTAAAGAAGTACCTCATCACCTTTAGGTGGGTTATTAGCAAAGATTCTTGCTAATAGCCCACCTGAAGATGTAATACAACGAAATCTAGGTCGTGGTAAAGAACTTAAAGAAAGTAGAAATAATACTACACCACGTAGTTTCATTTAATTGTGAATAATGCATTTCTGCAAATTTAACGCCAAATATATTCAATAAAAATAAAGTGTTAACTGACATCGACATTTGTCAGAAAAAGTCTTTTTCGCTCTTTTCGAATTTGATGTGGCTTTTTTCGACGATTCTGTCGAGTCTGCCAGTAGCACGGATTAATATGTAATATGTGTGTACTGAGCATATAATGAGAAACAATCAGAATTGTTTTTCACATTTTTGGTTCAAACAGTTACTTAAAAATAACATCTATAAACTATTGTGAAAAATAACCCGACTTTCCATAATAAAATACTTGATATTTCATGTCTGATTAAAATAACATTTTAAAGGAGTTTATTTCTTTTATTTTCTTTGTATAATAGAGCTAGTCTCCTTTACGTAGTCGTAATTGTGTTTATATCGTCAATGGAAAATTATGTTTTCCTTGAATATGTTTATTGTTTTATTTTTTCCACTAATGTAAATTTTACAGCAGTTTCATCTAATAGATATTATATTGAGACACACAATAAAGTGAGAAAATATGTGGTTATATATCTAATGTGCCATTAAAGTATTAAATTAGTGAATGTGCCGGTGAGGCATTAGTTTTTTAAACGTGCTACATCCATATAATTGTAGGTAAACTTACTTTTTTTCTAGATGTATCTCTCATAAAAATTATGATAAAAATTTAAAATAAATTTTCCAATACATATTTTATTAAATTAAAGCACATTGCTTAGCAAACTTTTTTCTTATTAAATACGTTAAAGATTCATTAGTTTTAGAAACAAGCATTAGGTAGATACGTTAAAGTTTCAATAGTTTTGAAACGCAATTTTTAAAATTTTCCCTATGGCTTGTTTGGCAATTAAAAAACCTTTAATTATTTCATACGTAGCAACTTTTTAGTTTTATTTCAATTATTTAATATAGATTCCAAATTAATGAAAACATTTTTCTTTTTTGCTTTGGGAGATAACGACAAAAAATGAACAGAGCAAAAAATGAAATGGCAGGAAGTTTTGAACTTCAAGACATTTATTCATATTTACTTAAAAAAATATTTTATTAATTTAAGTTCTTTTGAATATAAGATATATGTAGAAATAAACTTAAGAACTATTATGTTTAAAAGAAAATGGAAAAAAAACATTTTTTTTGGAAAAACCGCCAATGAAGACTGATAGATTGCTTTATAGTTTATCATTTTAATAGAGCGAAAATAATTTACGAAAAGCCATAATATTCATAATTTTGTATCAAGTTATTTTCCAAAAATGTTATCGCATTATTGTGTACAGTACAGGCTATAAAAAAATTACCAATCAAGTTGACATCATTCACAGTAAATATTTATAAACGATTAATAAATAATTGTCATTTTTAGAGTGCACTCTCCAAAATGGATGCAGAAAAAAAAGAAAAGCACCACATAGCAACAACATCACTGCATTTATATATATTCCAACGCAATATCGTCATTCGCTTGAACTCACAACTGTAGCGCGCTTCTATCGGCTAGTCAGCGCCACACAACAATATACCTACGCGTGGGGTACGGAACGAGCCATCCATGACGTACCGACTACACTCCAGACAGTCGCCCGTAGAGTAATTACTCCACAGAGTCGTTAAAACGCTTAGCATTGAAACTTAAGTATGAGGTAGAGTCCTCTTAAAGTTTGAAATTGCATATTAATAGGAATAAAACGCTTTGATAGATATTTTATTTTATTTTTTATCTATTTTCTTTGTATACTAATGCCATATGCCAGACGATATTTTTAACAATATTGTCTACAGTATATTTATGTTGTACAATTTTTTATAATTTCCAAATTTTGGAACTAAGCATTCAATTTGTAGAGTAATAAATATGTATAATTTATATCAAATTTAGTTATACACGGATCTATTATATCTATGTTTAAAAGTAATATTACATAATTAGAATTCATTACAGATACAATCACTTGGGAAATATACGTCTAGAAGACGCTTGCAGAGTAATTAAGATGTAGAGTCGTTTAGGAAAAGTTGTATAGTGATTATTATGATTAGAGTCGAAATATTTGAAAGTGACAAACTATACTTTATTCTTTAAATGATGGACTTTATTTATACTGCAATACCTGCTGGTAATCATTGGCGTATTAAATGGTGAACGAGTGCAACTATACCCTACACAGTTGCCCGCAGAGTTTTCATTTTCCAGATTCGATCAGACGTTCGAAATTGTACAGTAATTGAATTGTAGAGTCGAGTGAAATATTTTTTCAGGCCTTCGCTTCTTATTAGCTATTTGCATCATATTTTTAAAAAAATGTAGGTTTTTATATAATTTTTTTAGTATTTCTCGAAAGACAAATATATTCTAGAAATACTGAGCCTCTTATAAAGTCGATATACGTTTGACGATTATTACGATTTGTACAGTAATTGAATTGTAGAGTCAAGTGAAATATTTTTTCTGGCCTTCGCTTCTTATTAGCCATTTGCATCATATTATAAAAAAAATGTTGGTTTTTAAATTCATTTTTTAGTATTTCTCGAAAGACTAATATATTCTTAGAAATACTAAGCCTCTTATAAAGTCGATATACGTTTGACGATTATTACGATTTGTACAGTAATTGAATTGTAGAGTCAAGTGAAATATTTTTTCTGACCTTCGCTTCTTATTAGTCATTTGCATTATATTTTAAAAACAATGTTGGTTTTTAAATCAATTTTTTAGTATTTATCGAAAGACTAATATATTCTTAGAAATACCGAACCTCTTATAAAGTCGACATATGCTTGACATGTTCAGAAATATAATATAAACCTTGCAGTTTGTGTTTTATTTCACAATTTGTTAAGTAGATACATTTATAATATTAGATTTATGTAGATAACTATACTGTTTTTAATGAAGTATTAGATTTATGTAGATAACTATATTGTTTTAATGAAGTATTAGATTTATGTAGATAACTATACTGTTTTTAATGAAGTATTAGATTTATGTAGATAACTATACTGTTTTTAATGAAGTATTCGATTTATGTAGAAACACCTAATGGTTCACTATATACTTCCCGCATTTATGTTTTAATTGTTATTTTTTAACTTTTTATAATTTGGTTGGATTAGATGAAATATGGATATGATGTTGATATGCTAATCACATACAGACACACACACGTGCACATACATACACACACACCTACATACACATACACATACACACACGCACACGCTAATACATTCCCTTTCATCATATTTTATCTACTAGTTTATTTTTGGAAGTCGTGATATTTTTTTAATATTTTTCTACAATTTAGTGTAATATAGTAAATCAAAATACATTTCTATTTTTATTATAAAATTTAATATAAGCAAGAACTAAAAGCATATAATGACGTCATGGCCGCACATGGCTAAATGAACGATGAAATCAAAATCAACTTGTTTTGATGTTGAATGATAAAGGTTTATTATTAGACAAATCTGGGATAATATATAACATAATTATTAACAAAGATGTGATCTTTTAAGAGGTCACTATATAATTTATAAAACGTAAATTTAATTAGAAGTGTTTAGATTTCGAATGAAAAAACATATATACATATAATGGGCTCATTGCCACAGATATAATCTCTTAAAGGATTGATAAAATATAAATTTGAATAAACGTGTCTAGTTTTCGTATAAAAAAAGGCTATTATTACTTCAATCTGGACTATATATACATACAAGGGTACATTGCCACAGATATAATATCTCAAAGGATTGATAAAACATGAATTTAAATAGACGTGCTTAAATTTCGAATGAAAAAGACTAGTATTACTTCAATCTGGGCTATATATATATATATATATATATATATATATATATATATATATATATATATATATATATATGTACATATAAGAGATTCATTGCCACAGATATAACCTCTTAAAGAATTGATAAAACATGAATTTAAATAGACGCGCTTAGATTTCGAATGAAAAAAGGCTATTATTACCTCAATCTGATAATATTTATAAAGGACTCATTGCCACAGATGTAATCACTTAAAAGTAAGTATATCATTTACGAACCATAATTTTAAATCGTCATATTAAGGTTTAGAATGAAGAGAGATTACCATTAGAACAATCTGGGATCCACATATAACAAGTGCCATAGGTGCAACCCCTCAGAGACCAAATAATGACATAGCCAATTTCTCAAAGATATCTTGGTTTATTTATTCACAATTTATTTATTATTATACATAAAGTTATTTTTATTTATTATATTATTTAAATAAACGATATGAGAAATATTATGTGCGAATTACATACCTCATGTAATAATTTTAACAATTCACGTTTAGCTATTTTTTTTGTTGTGTTTAAGTTGAATGGCAGCTCCCCAAATAAAGGAGTTTAGTGGTAGTTTTTATTGCAGTCATGGTAACAATGATTTTATCAGCATTGGTTGGACAAGATGGGTCCAAAAATGACTGATTGTATGACACACCAAGTCTTTGTTTTTTCACCTCCCTATGCATGTTTGGGAGTTCTCAGCATGTATAGGGAACTCGAAATAAACATTTAAGTCAGGTTATATGTATCTATTTTTAGTTTTGTGGTAAAGAACTACATTTCACATTAGGATTTTAAGTTTTTGTCTTATTACGTTTAGAAGTTAGAATCCTCTGACTGACATAAGTGGACGGATGGACAGACAACATTGCTAAAATAATAAAAATCACTTCGGTCCGCAACTGGACCCTAAAAAGGTTAAGAGCGAGCACCACTCGCGATGTAGAATTAATCAATATGAAGGCGCGGAATACAGATAAACCTAGCAATATATTTGTGTACACCTAGGCAGTTCAAACAGAATATGGCTTCACATCACATGGACCAATCAATAGTGTTGGTGCCATATTGTGATGACGCATTGGAGCGTTTGGTTGACGAATTATTTTTTATTAATAATTAAATGAGGCACAAAAATGTTTAATCGAATATTTTTGAATGTGTTGCCAAGTTCAGACTTCAGTATTTAATTTAATATAAAAAAAATTGTCAAGTTCACACCTCAATATTCAATTAAAGACGTGTTTTATATCCACTCTACGATTTCAATTACAAGCTTGATACAGAAAATGAACTTGGCAAACTTAAACTAGATTCAAATGTATCAAACTTTTGAATTTTTTACTAAGTAGTTCGATGACATCTTAGTTCATTTTTGTCCGTGAATATTTACGGTTAGACTATACATGTCAATATCATTCAAATTTATAAATAACCGAGAAAACTGACTTATAATTAAAATTTAGAAATAATAATTAAAATTTTTATATATAATTCCGGATATGTAATATAGGAAGCCAAGAAATTGATCCAAATTTTAATTTGTCATCTTTTTCAGATCGAAAAGAATGAAGAAACTGCGAATGTATTAAAAAAGGTTTAAAGAAAACATGATTTTTTTCAAAATTTTAAATTTATGGATTTTCAGTATTTTGACTGTCTACAATTATCTGAAAGAACTTATTTTATTGCCTTTATAATTAGATTTAAGCATGATAACCAACTGTGGTTTAAGTTTACATAAGAACCTAGGACAATAGATCCAGCCCCGATGATGCTGGATGTAATTATAACTTTCGTAATTTTACAACTAATAAACTTATAATTTAACTTTTTAGAAAGCGAAGATTGATTTTTTAAAATATCTTTCGAAAAATGATATACATCTTGGTCTGTTGGTCTATATAAACGTCGCGAACTTTTAACCTTTGTTGTTAGTTGTTGCAGTTTACTTGTTAGTTGTTATAAGTTGTTGCACTTTTATTCTCTCCACTAAGGATCTAGATATGGACTGAGACCGCAATGGGCAAGAACTGTGATGAAGCTCCTAGTTACGGTGTCATTAGTAAGGGAGGAGAGAAAATGCGTCTAAGTTATATTTTTTTTTCAAAGTGTTGCACTAACTTTTGTTTAGTAGTTTTTATAGTTAAATTAATTACTTTTGGTGTTTTCGCATAGTACAATTGGAGTACAAAAGCAAGTAACATATGGACGACAAGATGATTTTGAGCTCTGTGGATATGTGAACATGGGTGTTCTTTCTATAATAGAATTTACCAAAATTAAACGTTTAAACGAGCTTCTTCTCCGTCTTGTAAAAATGTATGCCTGTAATTCTGCCGAGGAACTATTTCTGATAATGAATAAATGATTAAACTGTTGGTTAAATGGAAAAAGCACAACCAACTAATTACTTTACACCAAATATAATCTTTAATTTTAAGTTAGAATATTACAGAATAAGTTAGGAGGACCACATGGATAGTGACTTCAGAGTACTCAATGCCAAGTATAGGCACTCTATAAGCAAGGAAAGATTAGTTCGGTTCATACTCTAAAAGAAAACCTTGGCCTACAGAGTTCTATCATGCTTTTGAATTATGATGATGGTAATGATGGATTTTAGGGCGAAATAAGAAGTTAAAATTAGGAAGGTAATGTTTTTAAATTAGGAAGGTAATGTTTTTCTGGCGATTGTTAAAATTAGGAAGGTAATTAAGAAGTTAAAATTAGGAAGGTAATGTTTTTAAATTAGGAAGGTAATGTTTTTCTGGCGATTGTTAAAATTAGGAAGGTAATTAAGAAGTTAAAATTAGGAAGGTAATGTTTTTCTGGCGATTGTCACTTTAAGCATTAATTGAAACAAAATATTTAATTTGAATCCTTTACATAGTTTATGAGAAAATAGATCTAAATATACATTCATAATGGCATTTTTTAAATTATTTATTACTGAAAATAAATTTCAAGAACTTGCAAATAAGAATCTATTACAAATATTTTATTTCTAACATTTTTTTTTAAGAAATGCTTAGCTTTTCAATTGTTAATAATAAAAGGGCGTGTGCCTCACCCACATGAAATGAAATTTATTTAAAGGTTAATGTTAGTTAATAATCTATAATTATAGTTATATTGAAAATTAATATTAATATGAGCAATATTGTAACGTAATATCGCTTTATTACGACTTACGACGTTAAAAGCAATACGTTAAAGGTACACTAGATTCAAAATGTAAATCTGCCTCCAGTAGATTATTTGGAAGAATATCGATACCAGCAAAGTTTGAAACCTTTCCGATATAGGGTTTAATTAGAAGAATATAGATATCGATAAAAGGTTTAATTAGAAGAATATAGATATCGATAAAAGAGATATCGATAAAAGGTTTTATTAGAAGAATATAGATATCGATAAAAGAAATATCGATAAACGGTTTAATTAGAAGAATATAGATATTGATAAAAGAGATATCGATAAAAGGTTTAATTAGAAGAATATAGATATCGATAGAAGATATAGATAAAAGTTTTCTTGAAATCGAAATAAACCACATAAATTTTTCTTCTGTGACACATAAAAAATGAATAAAATGACATTGGGAACCACCTGGGATGAAAACAGCGCTGATCAGTTAAATAGTCTTCAAATTTTAAAAGGACCATTACATTTTCTAACTTATACAGAATCCTCTCCAATCCATAATCCAGGAATTAATAATCCTCCATAATCCAGGAGTTAATAATCTGGAAATTTTAAATAATATTATAGAAATTAATAATGTATAAAATTTCTCCAATAATCTAGAAATTTTACAATTGCATAATAATTACTCGGGTAATTTTGCAAGTAATTACCTATTGAATATATTTGGCGTTAGTTTTGTAGAAATTCATTATTCACAATTAAATGAAACTACGTGATGTAGTTATTATTTCTACTTTCTTTAATTTCTTTACCACGACCTAGGTTTCATTGTATTACAACATCTTCAGGTGGGATATTAACCAAGATCTTTCCTAATATCCCACCTGAAGATGTTGTAATACAACGAAACCTAGGTCGTGGTAAAGAACTTAAAGAAAGTAGAAATAATACTACATCACGTAGTTTCATTTAATTGTAAGTAATTATCTTTTAATGTAGCCTTTTGAAATCTACCACTTTTTAATTTTAAAATGTCTTTAATTTGATTGAAATTCCCCTTTGAAAATTAATTTGGGTATCCATCTGTTGGTCAGTACATACATAAGTACGTACGGGTATACGCTGCAGGTCGCAGTTTTTCACCGATTTTGGTTATTATTATTTGTTTCTATCGATTAGTTAATTATCAGAATAGAAGTTTATTAATTTTTACAATGGTTTGTCAGAAAGTTTAATTTTTATGATTTTCAATAAAATCTCTATCGTAAGGTAGACTGGGTACGATGGAAACAAAGGACGATTGAAACAACACGAATTTCTCCCAAACCGTTGGCTGGTGAGAAGTCCAAGGGGAGAATGAAGCGGTCGACCGATTTGAACACGATCCTCAGAGTTGCATCGCCCTCCGTGCGCTTTAGATCTTTTTAGAAGACCCTATTGTGTTTTGTTAACCAAAAGTATTTTTGTTTGGAGACTTTTCAAATTATCATGGTTTCTATTTAAGTGAGAGTGTTAAGTGTGTGTTTTTGTTTGAATGAAGGTTATAGAATACGGCACCGTGACTAGTTTTTGTGTACCATTGTTGTCATAATTACTATAACTGCTTCTTGCCTAAAGTAGGAGTTGGGGACGGTTTAAATATTTTTCTTGGGTACGGTTAAAACATTGTATTTATTTATTTATTCTTGTTTTATAGATGCCGAAAGCACGTGTAAGAAAAACTTCAAGAGGACAAATAGACTTGTCAAAGCACAAAGACGCTTATGAGGAGGTGAATACAGGAGATTCATTGCGAAAAGCGGCAGAGAAGCACGGAATAAACCACTGTTTGCTCCTAAAATGTATTCAAACGCGAGATGCATCTAGCGAGAAAGAAAATTAAGACATGGGATATAAAGCAAACAACCGAGTTTTTAATGAGGAACAAGAGCTTGAGCTTTCAAAGTATTTGTTTCGATGTGCAGCTATATATTTCACTATCTAAAAAGGAGGTAAGAAAATTGGCCTATGAACTTACAGTTAAATTTAATTTAATAAGACAACGAACTAGCTGGTGAGAAATGGTTTCGTATGTTTTTGAGAAGAAACCCCGAACAGTCTCTACGCGTAGCGCAAGCGTCCAGCTTTAATAAAACTAATGTAGATTCATTCTATGTCAATTTGACGACTGTCATGGACCGTCATAAGTTTGAGCCTCAAGACATTTATAACGCTGACGGAACAGGTATAACTGCTGTTTAAAAGCCCGACAGAGTGGTGGTTAGTTGTGGTACTCAACAAGTAGGTTCAGTAACTTCAGCGGAAAGGAGTACATTAGTCACCAGTTCCAGGAGTACATGTAATCCCGCCATTATTTGTCTTCCCATGAGTGCGTTACCAAGAGCGTTTACAAGAGTTGGGACCGTAGACCTCGCTGGAGCTGCCAAACCCTCTCGCTGGATACAGTATAAAACATTTATGTATTTCCATGAATACTTTAAAAAACATACAAATGTTTCTCCGTCACATAAGGTGTTACTTCTGCTCGATAATTACTCTTCACACGTCTATATTAACGAACTATAATTTTGCAAGAGTAATGGCATTATCTCACTATCGTTCCCACCCTACTGCACTCGCAGACTCTAGCTGCTTGATTAATCTGCATATGGCCCTTTGAAGAATGCTCTAAATTTAGCCTACGAAGTAAACCAATTACCGCAAAAGAAAAAAAGAAAAATGTACAACAGGAAGAACCATCAGAAGAAAAAGAGTGCTTCGGTCTTATTGGTATGTCACCATATTCATAGAGTAGATCTGAAGAAAAGTGGATCCAATGCACTACTTATAAAATGTGAACTAACAAAAAATGTACAGAAGGTAGTTTTAGCTATGTTTGGAGCAATTGCGACTCTGATTGATCTCTATATTTGACTAATGACTGATTTGTTAATGAAAGTCAAAGAGAGTTTTCATTTCGTTTATTTTCAAATTATTTTTTTTAGTTTGTTATATTTAAGAAATAAACAGTCGATACTGGTTTCATTGTTTGTTAATTTACGTAAATTATATATCAATTTTAAGTAATCTATAGTTACAGATGCCTGATAATATACGTAGATTTTAACTAGCGTGATCTAAAAACGTTATAGGCTGATTAAAAATACCTTTATAAGTATTTAAAACATTGAAGACTAATTATTATTTTCAAATAGGTTCACAATTAAATGAAACTACGTGATGTAGTATTATTTCTACTTTCTTTAATTTCTTTACTACGACCTAGGTTTCGGTGTATTACAATATCTTCAGGTGGTGTTTAAAGAAATTAAAGAAAGTAGAAATAATACTACATCACGTAGTTTCATTTAATTGTGAATAATGAATTTCTACAAAATTAACGCCAAATATATTCAATAGCCAAATAGGTTCTTAATTATACTTAAAGTTAAAATAAACAATTAATAAAACATGTTATAATATATTTTGTATTATTCGCATGTGTTTCAACTGACCCCAATCACTGTTTCAATCGCCCCTGGCGTGGGGACGGTTGAAACCAATCGGATTTTATTTTTTAATTTGATCTACTCTTAAAAATAATACACCTGGAACTAAAATCACATTACCCATTGGTAGATAGAAACATGCTCTTCTATTAGACATTACTTTTTCATCGCTCGGATTATAAAAAGCAAAACTGTGGACGATGTAAGTAAAATTGTTTCAACCGTACCCAGTCTACCCTACTCGGCGTCTGTTCTCGACCTACGTTTTTGTCTACCTTCGGTTCCATCTCTCTGTCCCCTTTTTATACATTTCACTTTTTCTTCTCATCACCTCATTCCTTACAGTCCTTCTGTCCCTTCGTTAGCCATGAGGAAGGGTTTTTTTTGGGAAAGGTTGACCAAACATCCAGACTATTTTATTATCTATAATTATATAAAACACAACATCGGTATGTCTGTATTTCCACCTGTTCGCTAATAATTCGAATTCTACTAGATTACTTGTGATATGGAATTCTACTTAATTACTTATGCTATGGTTTTCGTCAGTGTCGGTTATATAGTCTGGTAGATTCTGTTTACAAGACATTAGCGTTGGTATCGAGGTTATGGTGTTATGTTAATATTTATGAGGTGTATTCTAGAGTATGGGCCAGCATGGTGACGACACCGAGTCGCAAGAAGGGAAGTAATTCTATCACTGTTGTTCAGTAGTCTCATAGGAGTGATCTCTTCCAGATAACTGTAACAATAAGTTTTGAAAATTTGGTTGTTTAGTGTAATATAAAAGATGTCGTAACCGCACTCACCTCACCTACCAAACGATAGCCATAAATCGTAATATATAATAATGAAACACAAAATAATCCCAAATAATAGAATCAGAAGACAAAGTCATGGCTTCAACCCCGCGCATCGCAACGCTTCGGATCACGATCGGTGGAACCATCATCAAGTGCGGCGCGCGAAGATCTCTGTATGCTTCAGCCACACCCCAGATACTCCATACTAGCGAACAGATTTAATTGAATACACTATTACATACGTACTCGCCTATCCGTATCCGTATGTGTGTATGCGTAAATTAATGTAGGGCTGTCAGCAGTGTGCAGATAAAGAATGTTTACTATTACTACATATGAGTCTCGATCGTTGCGGGCAGTCGTGTCGAGAGATCGCGAGTTGACGCTATACTTCAGCAACATAGCTGTTTCTCTTTCTAACCAATAGCGTCATTCGGATAACTGTCTCGATAGCACGCTAGTGCGATAACTTTGTACTGGGGCGCACGTCTTTATTGTTACCTAATTGTAAAGAATCTAATTATATAAATAAATATTTTATACTATACATTTAATTGAGTGAAAGCGATTCGATAATGATAATATTGAAATAGAATTTGAAAAAGGTACTTAGTGTGAATCTTAAAAACGAGATAAAATTTTAAATAAAAATATATTTTGTTCAGTTACAAAGGTGATATACTGGAATAAGGTCTTCGTTGTAGTTTTTACTCTTAATAAACCATATAAAAAGCTCATGGCAGACACTACAAGGATACGATTCAACGATTCAACGATGTCAACCACATCGCATTTAAACAAAACATTGACTTTTAAGAACAGCTTGCATTTTAAAACTGCTCAGTGACATGTTTGTAGACATAAAATTATAGGTAAAAACCAAATAAGTTGGCGATACAAAACAAAATTATTTACAACAAACAAAAAAGGGAGACAAAACAATTTCCTATCCTTGTTGGTTTTATTGCTTTCTAAGAAATATTAAATTATTTCAAATATTTATCAATTAAGACTGAATTACACAAGTTGAACTCAACCAAACATCGCAAAACCGAATAAATAACACGGGCACGCAACAAGCGCCAACCTGGGATCGCGTACTCTTGATCGTACCCCTTACCTACGGGTGACGTTAAACTTGCGTGGGAAGGTGAGTGTCACTTCTTTACCCAGTAATAGTTAATATTCTTTACTTCAGTGGTCGGTGGTAAAAAAGCACAAGTGCAGGTGGCGAGGCCCTTTTGTTCAGCCTGCAGAGCGGAGCGCGGGGTTTCCGCGGCGAGTACTGAATCGCTCAGCGATAGTCCATCTCTGTCGCGGCGCACTGTCTCAAGTTTCATGTATTGCTGTCTTTGTTTAACAAGTATATAAAATATCATGTCACGATTCGAAAATTCATTGCGTATTCGTTATCTGTGTCTATCATCTTGCATCGTATATATATATATATATATATATATATATATATATATATATATATGTATGTATATATATAACTTCAAGACAGGGAGTCTTAATATTAAAATATAATATATTAATAGCACACTTAAAGAAACCAAAAGTTTGAATACAAAACATTAATATGAGTTAGAATGGAAAAATAAAACGAGAAGATTGTGAAAGATCTGTACATTAGAAGGGATAAGATTTTTTCATACAATCCTTCAAAATATTTATCGAGGATATTTCTCTGGTGTCAGGACGGATCCTGATTTCAAAGTTTTGCTGTTTTGATGGTAAACGATTTTTCGTTATACGTAGAGGTATGTTTGAGAATAGGTAGGATGAATACGCTTTCAGAACATAACACAAAGTCGTGATCAGAAAAACCTTTAAGCCTGCCGAAGAGATAATTTGAACTCCGACGGTTTTTTTAAAGAAAAACCTAAGTATGCATAGTTTTACGCTGAAAGTATATTATCACTGCCTACCAGATGGCGCCAAGTTATAAATAAAGATGGTGCACATATAGTTTGATTTGTTTATGGCAACAAGATTTTCAAATATTTTTGTAGAAAAAAGTCGTTAGATTAAAAACGTATTAACCAAATTTAAATATTTTTTTTTATTGAAGTAAAACTTCTTTACGCACGCTTGACTTGGGGAGTAAGCTGGTGAATGCGTGACGAGAGCGTTACGAAAAGTGTGATCGGGCGAGGCGAATGGAAGTTGAAAGCGAGATATAAGTTAGTGAAGACAGCAAGGGAGAGAGTTACGTTTCGTATATTACTGTAGGGACAAGAGAGAGAGAGGTGCGAGCACACATTTTCTTTCTCTCTTTCTCTCATAGCCAGTTACGTTTCGTAAATCTAAGACACAGTGCAAGCCTATTGTCTGTATCGCACTGGGGAGTAAGAGAGAGCAGTGCGCGCGCACATTTTCTTTCTCTCTCCCATAGCCAGTGTATGAAATATACATATATATATATGCGAGTTTTCTAGCGTTACGCGAACGGTGATTTTTTGATTATTATATATATTTCATTTCGTTCTTGAACAATTTTATAAATTATTATTTTGTTCAATACATTAAATATTCTACGTTTAAAGTGAATTAAATTGTAAATTCATTTTAAAGTTCATACTTTGTGAAATTGAAGTTTTACTTATGTCGTGTGGTCTAAAGCACACTTGTTTTTTTTGTGGGGCGGAAGCCCCTCCAAACTTAAATCAATTTTAATTTTTGTGGGGTTCTGCTCTTCCAAATGAAAAAAAATATCCTTATATGATCACTTGGTTGTCCGTCTGTTCGTCCGTCTGACAAAGCCCTTTTTCTCTGAAACTACTTGAGATGTGAAGTGAAAACCAATATCGTGTACTGAGGTCTATAGCCTTATAATTCTGTAATTTGTTTTTAACTAATTAAATTTCGAGTTTCTTGATTCAAGCAACAACAATATATGGCTCTTTAATTTAACCATACCTTTGTTTCTTTATTTTTACCATAGTCTAACTCAGTGATCTTCAAAACCTACAGGGTACTTCCGGTTGACCTACAATCATGGAAGTCGGCATAATGGGAGATCTTATAGTTCAAGTAAAGGAAAATTAAAAAAATCAATGATTACCAATTGTAAGCGGAATAATAATTTTTTTAAATAGGCACATGTGGAAGATATAGCAGGCAATATGTTTTTTATCTATATCATAGTCTTAGTCATTTTTCGTTAAGATCTATAGAGTACTTCCGGTTGCCCTACAATTTTCAAAAGTCAGCGTAATGAGAGGGTACTTCCGGTCGATTTTCAAAATCGGTATAACATGAGGTGTTATAGAACAAGTAAAGGTAAAAACCCAAAAAAAAAAAAATTTTTTCTAATTTATGTGTGTATATTTTTGTGAAAAAGTTATAGTAGATAATACATTTACGTTTGGATAAAATAAACATTTTGTAAATATTTTAATAGAAATACAACGTGCTATTGTTTATAAATGCCTAAATGTGTACCGAAACTAAATAGTGCGAGTTCTACTCGTACTTGACAGCTTTTTTGAATGAAGTATAATACATAATACGTAAGATGGATAAATGAAATTAATTCTATTGCATTTTCTTGGCCCTAACCAATGATTAGACATGTCATGTTTGTAATTAGTTAGAACAAATAGGAATAAAGTTATCAAATCACTATATGTAAACTATTGTAAAATAACCATAATTATGACTTTATTCTCTATTTTCAGGCATTCTGACAATATTTATTTTATATTCCCTTCAATGTTCTAAGAATATTCCAAATAATAAATTTGAGATTATCTGTAAAGTTATATATCTTATTACAAAAGAAAATATTAGCTCTGGATTTCAATTACTACTTAAATATCAGAAATGGCCCATAATGTTTCGTGTAAAAAAATATATGGCGTGAGCACAGACTGTTTTTAAAATACTTCTTTTCCTCCCGAATCAACCTTTGCTGATAACATATCTACCCTATTACATTAAAAAATATTAGCTCTGAATTTCAACTTTAACTTAGATAGAGGTATCAAAAGTGTCTCAAAATGTTTCGTGCAAAAAATGTACGGCGTGAGCGCGGGTGGTTTTTAAAACAATTCTTTTCCTGTCGAATCAACCTTTGCTGATAACATATCTACCCTATTACATTAAAAAATATTAGCTCTGAATTTCAACTTTAACTTAGATAGAGGTATCAAAAGTATCTCAAAATGTTTCGTGCAAAAAATGTACGGCGTGAGCGCGGGTGGTTTTTAAAACAATTCTTTTCTTGTCGAATCAACCTTTGCTGATAACATATCTACCCTATTACATTAAAAAATATTAGCTCTGGACTTCAACTTTAACTTAGAGGTATCAAAAGTGTCTCAAAATGTTTCGTGCAAAAAATGTACGGCGTGAACGCGGGTGGTTTTTAAAACAATTCTTTTCCTGTCGAATCAACCTTTGCTGATAACATATCTACCCTATTACATTAAAAAATATTAGCTCTGAATTTCAACTTTAACTTACATAGAAGTATCAAAAGTGTCTCAAAATGTTTCGTGCAAAAAATGTACGGCGTGAGCGCGGGTGGTTTTTAAAACACTTCTTTTCTTGTCGAATCAACCTTTGCTGATAACATATCTACCCTATTACATTAAAAAATATTAGCTCTGAATTTCAATTGTTACTTAGATAGAGGTATCAAAAGTGGCTCAAAATGTTTCGTGCAAAAAATTGACGGCGTGAGCGCGGGTGGTTTTTAAAACAATTCTTTTCTTGTCGAATCAACCTTTGCTGATAACATATCTACCCTATTACATTAAAAAATATTAGCTCTGAATTTCAATTGTTACTTAGATAGAGGTATCAAAAGTGGCTCAAAATGTTTCGTGCAAAAAATGTACGGCGTGAGCGCGGGTGGTTTTTAAAACAATTCTTTTCTTGTCGAATCAACCTTTGCTGATAACATATCTACCCTATTACATTAAAAAATATTAGCTCTGAATTTCAATTGTTACTTAGATAGAGGTATCAAAAGTGGCTCAAAATGTTTCGTGCAAAAAATTGACGGCGTGAGCGCGGGTGGTTTTTAAAACACTTCTTTTCTCCCAAATCAATCTTTGTTGAGAAAATATATACCCTATTACATTAAAAAATATTAGTTCTGGATTTCCATTTTTACCTAGATAGAGGTATCAAAAGTGGCTCAAAATGTTTCGTGCAAAAAATATACGGCGTGAGTGCATGTGGTTTTCAAAACAATTATTTTCCTGTCGAACCAATCTATGTTGGTAACATATCTATCGTGCTACATTAAAAAATATTAACTCTGGATTTCAATTGTTCATAAACCACATCAACGTAGAAGCATCCACACTACTTAAATAGATGTATCAAAAGTGGCTCAAAATATTTTGTGCAAAAAATGTACGGTGTGCGTGTGGTTTTCAAAACAATTTTTGTCCTGCCGAATCAATCTGTGTTGGTAACATATCTACCGTGTTACATTAAAAAATATTAGCTCTGGATTTCACTCGTTCATAAACCACATCAACGTAGAAGCATCCAGACTACTTAAATAGATGTCTCAAAAGTGGCTCAAAATGTTTTGTGCAAAAAATGTACGGTGTACGTGTGGTTTTCAAAACAATTCTTGTCCTACCAAATCAATCTGTGTTGGTAATATATCTACCGTGTTATATTATAAATATTAGCTGTGGATTTCAAGAGTTCATAAACCACGTCAACGTAGAAGCATCCAGACTTCTTAAATAGATGTATCAAAAGTGGCTCAAAATGTTTTGTGCAAAAAATGTACGGCGTGAGTGCGTGTGGTTTTCAAAACAATTCTTGTCCTGCCGAATCAATCTGTGTTGGTAACATATCTACCGTGTTACATTAAAACATATTAGCTCTGGATTTCAAGTGTTCATAAACCACGTCAACATAGAAGCATCCAGACTACTTAAATAGATGTATCAAAACTGGCTCAAAATGTTTTGTGCAAAAAATGTACGGTGTGCGTGTGGTTTTCAAAACAATTCTTGTCCTGCCGAATCAATCTGTGTTGGTAACATATCTACCGTGTTACATTAAAAAATATTAGCTCTGGATTTCAATTGTTCATAAACCACATCAACGTAGAAGCATCCAGACTACTTAAATAGATGTCTCAAAAATGGCTCAAAATGTTTTGTGCAAAAAATGAACGGCGTGAGTGCATTTGGTTTTCAAAACAATTCTTGTCCTACCAAATCAATCTGTGTTGGTAATATATCTACCGTGTTATATTATAAATATTAGCTGAGGATTTCAAGTGTTCATAAACCACGTCAACGTAGAAAAGCATCCAGACTAGTTAAATAGATGTATCAAAAGTGGCTCAAAATATTTTGTGCAAAAAATGTACGGTGTGCGTTTGGTTTTCAAAACAATTCTTGTCCTACCAAATCAATCTATGTTGGTAACATATCTACCGTGTTACATTAAAAAATATTAGCTCTGGATTTCACTCGTTCATAAACCACATCAATGTTGAAGCATCTAGACTCTTGAATGTGCAAAAGATCACTAGACGGTTTGAAAGGATAAAACCATTTAAATTTTCCAGACACTACAAGACTAGCGAATTCAATATAAATATCTTAGTTAAGATAGTTCTTAATATATTAATTTAGAAGCAAATTAATGGTTAGTTAGTTACATAACTAGTTTTAATAAAAACTTGTGAAAAAATTGCACTATAATAATCAATCGGTATGTTTGTTCGCCAACGTACGGCATCAAACAGCTTGTAATATAGGTCGTACACTTTATTAGTACACAGACGTCGTACGACCCGGTAAAAGAGCTAGGCGACAGTGACACGTATGACAAACTAGTAGGGTGACAAACTTGTTTCGAAATCAGTGTACAATTGAAGTTGCCGTAAGTATATTTAAACAAGAAGAGAGTATGCGTGTTTAACGCTGTCGAATACAGTCAACCTCCAGATGTATTTTAATATAAATACTCCAGGTGGATATATAAATTAATAAGTAAAATAATTGGAAAATTTCATCAAGTGTCCCTTCAGTGTCCTCTACTAAAACGTGAAACAATAAACGTGTCTTTTATTCATACACGTGATTCTATGCATCAAACTGTGTGGAAAATGTTAAAAAACTATGTTAAAAATTCATACACGTGATTCCATGCATCAAACTGTGTGGAAAATGTTAAAGAACTATGTTAAAAATTCATACACGTGATTCTATGCAGCAAACTGTGTGGAAAATTTCAAAGAACTATTTATGTTAAAAATTCATACACGTGATTCTATGCATCAAAATGTGTGGAAAATGTTAAAGAACTATTTTAAAAATGAATACATGTGATTCTGTGCATCAAACTGTGTGGAAAATGTTAAAGAACTATGTTAAAAATGCATATACGTGATTATATGCATCAAACTGTGGGGAAAATGTTAAAGAACTATGTTAAAAATTTATACACGTGATTCTATGCATCAAATTGTGGAAAATGTTAAAAAACTATGTTAAAATCACATTCACGTGATTCTATGCATCAAACTGTGTGGAAAATGTTAAAGAACTATGTTAAAAATGCATACACGTAATTCTATGCATCAAACTGTGGGGAAAATGTTTAAGAACTATGTTAAAAATTCACGCACGTAATTCAATGCATCAAACTGTGTGGAAAATGTTAAAAAACTATATTAAAATTGCATACACGTAATTCTATGCATCAAACTATGTGGAAAATGTTAAAGAACTATGTTAAAAATTCATACACGTGATTCTATGCATCAAACTGTGTGGAAAATGTTAAAGAACTATGTTAAAAATTCATACACGTGATTCTATGCATCAAACTGTGTGGAAAATGTTAAAGAACTATGTTAAAAATTCATACACGTGATTCTATGCATCAAACTGTGTGGAAAATGTTAAAGAACTATGTTAAAAATTCATACACGTGATTCTATGCATCAAACTGTGTGGAAAATGTTAAAAATTCATAGCCATGATTCTATTCAACCGTTTGAAAAAATCGAAAAAATCGATGTCAAAATTAATACTTCAACGAGAAAAATTTACATTTTTACAGAAACGCGCTTCAAATTTATACAGTTTTATTTTGAGGATTGATATACTCAGTTTGATACACACCAGTTTTATTGTCAGAATTGCAACAAACTGAGTATCAGTTTGTTGCACACCGATGTGAATTATAAGCACAACAGTGTAGCAACTCTATTCATATTTTTCCAGAAACCGAATTTTGTATATACGTTCCTTATAACATTTAAAAAAAATATTCTTGTTTTTTTATTACCATTTTTTATTAGATTTAATTATTAGATTTAAAATATTTATATCGTCGATCTCATAAAGCTCTTAAAGTTGCGACAGAGCGCATAACACGCGCAATAACAAATACACTTAATACGCACTTTAAACGCGATACTTCAGTAAATCAATTAGCGATATCTGAACTCCTGAAAATCGAGTTACAGCACTTTTTTTTAGTTTAAAAAACGTAAATAATATAGGCATAGTTTAAAAAAAAAATCTTACAGCCATTGTTGAGAAAGTCTCTATTTCAAATTAAATGAAACCACGGGATGTAGTATTATTTCTACTTCCTTTTAGTTCTTTACCACGACCTAGGTTTCGTTGTATTACAACATCTTCAGGTGGGTTATTAGCAATTTTGAGGTTAAAAAAGAGAAAAGAATTTAAAGACATTTTTAAGAAGTGCCAAATATAATTTTTTTTCCATCTAATGATTAGGAAGTTCGACTACGTTTGACAAAAAGAAATGTTTTGATTGCATTTGCGCGGCAATTAAAATATAGACTCTTGTTGAAATCAGAATAATATTTTAAGTATTAATAGTTGCACCCCGCAGTTTACCCTACATAGAATTATCATAAATAACTCCGCCTCTTCTTCCCTCACCAACCGCGCTGTCAATAAATACCTGTACTCCGCCAAACAATATCGTACGTCAGGTTCGGGTGTATACTCAAAATGGATGGTCAATACATATGCTAATCTCTCTCGACTCTGCACCTTTTAAGCCGTGTTCTTCAACTCTTCACTCATTTTGTTACATATATACAGACGGTAACAGTAACGCGTTCATATAGTTTTATACAAGCGGTAACAGTAATGTGTTCATATAGTTTTATACAGGCTATATGACTATAGGACTACATGACAATTCTTAACCATTTCTAAAAAAATTACTGTTGAATTTCCGATTTTAGCGAAAAAAAATATAATATATTTTACAGAAATACAGACTTGCCGTTCAATAAAAGTATTGGTCACATACATACAGGCGGTAACAGTAACGTGTTCATATAGTTGATTCTTTGTATCAGACTGAGCAGAAAATGTTGAAGAACTGTATGACAATTCTCAACCTTTTCTAAAAAAAACAATACACAAACTGTAATGAGTTTTGAAAAAGTTGGAAATAGCTTCACCGATATCCACCTTTATTTGCCCATAAAGTAACACAGTAATACCAGCTTTCAAATAAGAAAAAAATTGTACCAACATTGGCTTAGCAGTTTTAAAGAAAAATGGAAACAGACACAAACATACACACACAAAAATCTTAAGTTAAAGTTATTTGCTATCTCTATCCTGTCGTTTCAATCTCGCCCTCCTCCTTTACCCCTCGCCTCCTCTTTATGAATATAGTCTTTGAAGAACCAAACAATATTTTAATGGACAAACAATATTTGTAAATTTTTATCAGAAAAAATATATTTACGAATACTGTTTATTATCGTTTATTTATAATTTTCCTATATCTGCTTTTCACAGTGAAAACATTCGAGAATCTATTGAAAAATATTGGTGGATCTTGAATTCCTTGGTTTCTGTAGTTGTCCCGAAACTCTTTTATGTGATACAACTTCGCGATATTTTACACCAAAATTTTAAATAATTTTCATTAATGGCCATATATGTCACATGCGACTATCAAAGATGTACTTTTGAAGTTATACTTCTTTGGGCGTTATGAAAAAATGATGAGAGTGAAATTTTAAGATTCGTCACACAAAAGTTACAGTATGAAGTTGCAGCGGTTGCAGTCTCGAAACAAAAGCTATTGGCACCATCGTCGCCTCAGTTCACTGTTTTCATATTCATAGTATTTATCCACATGTTTCATTTTCTGGTCCAAACTACTATCACGTAACTTGGCGGCACACCGCATTGCGCCACAACAAATATTAAAAATTAGATTTGGGAAACTATGTTCAAAGGATAGTTACCTAGTAAATACAAAGTATATGTGAAGAAATTTATACTTTTTAGAGTTTTCTTTTTTATATTATCATTATACCACGCGGGTTAAGTAGCGGCCAAAACTAGTTTATAACAACAAATAAAATAAACGAATGTCATTTTTAACAATTTATTTTAACATAAAATGGAAACTTTTTGAGCATACTCCAAAAAAACAACACATTATTTTTTTAAATTCAGAATAATCTGTTTTATATATTGTTATACTGTTTTTAAAATAGATGGAACATTTTTTAAAAGAAATAAGAGAAATCCGGTGATACCAAATTCGTGCCTATATATAAATAAGAAAATATAAGAATCCGTACACATTATTAAAACATTTCTTTCTTCGCATACGAAAAGTTCGCCATCCCACCTAAACTCATCTTTTTGGTTACCCTAGCCAAATTAATTGTTTTGCTATAGGTACATGATGCATCGACACACATGTTAAAGAGTTCTTTTTTTTAAGTATGGCTAAACGGGAGTGAGTAACTCTTATGAATCTTAATTGATTTTGTCTATTTTTAAGGACTTCCCTATTTGGGATCTATTCATTTGATTAATTATATTGTTGATACTAAACGGTTTTATGTTTATAAAAGATAGATATGAATTGAAAATTAACTACATTAATTTGAAAAACCATAGATACAATAAAAAGAGGGGTGCGTAAAAGGTCTTTATTATTTTTTTTATTAATCATGATAATATCTTTCTGAGCTTTGATCCATTGCTTATTAATATCATATTTTAATTATACTTTTATTTAAATTTCGTCTGTGTTCATCTTGAATTCGATTTATATGAATAAAGTATTTGTATTCGTTACTATCAAGTGTCGTTCAGTAACAGGATTTACGATATGTAAAATAATGATGTATTTAACTACCAGCTGTCCTTTTAGGTTAAATTTTCTTTTAGTCAGGGAATCGAATTATTATAAAAGAGTTAGTTTTTGTAGCAAAACATTTTCTGCATTGTTGTATAGATAGAATTTCTTCTTCTTCTTTCTCAGCACTACAGGTTGGTGCAGGTCAAGGCTTTCCCAATCTGCTCCCTCCAGGCAGTACGACTTGATGCGAGGTTCTGCACCTGTTGACTCCCAAAATTTTTAAGTCTTTCTATACACTGTCCAACCACCTTGTACGTGATCTTCCTCTTCTCCTTGTATCTTCAATCCTCGCGAATGTCAGTTTTTTAAATGGGTCCAAATCTTCTCATCAAAAAAGGTGTTCCAACCATCTGATTCTGTAGGACTTGATTACTCTCAAAATGTTTTCTTGCCATATCTAGTATAAATTTCATTGTTGTGATGTATGCAATGGATATAAACCACACTTTGGCCTAGAGATCGATCAAAATCGTATTTCCCATTTCCAAGTTAATTGTTGTTGACACAATTTTCAGCATCCCTAAAATCTCTTTTATCATCTTAACTTACCACGAAGTGTACTATACGGATAATACTAAAATTGATTTTGACAACTAATTAATAACGACGAAATAACCAATACATTTAAAAAAATATATGGTTTTTCCAGTGATATATTTTTTTATTTTTAAATGAATTTTCCGAAATATAGTTGGAGATACGAAAACGGTGTAATTTTTAATTCTTTGTCTCGTGTTTATTATGACAAAATGTGTCATTAGCTCGGCTTACCTTACAGCGAAATTAGCAGTCACATGTATCTTTTTATATTCAATTTTTCTAAATATGATATTCTTTTACCTGAGTATTCCTTTGATATACAAGGAACCATTTACAATTTGATCTCGTCCGTCCATATGTCTATCTGTCACAGGCTAACAGTTTCTACAGTTTTAGACTTGGTACATGAAAGCAGGCAAGCAACATCATTCACATAGTGTTGAGCCTAAGTGCTACAAGAATGAAAACGGTATTTTTGATATTAAGAATAAACCTCTATTTAAGTAATTAACATAAAAAAAACGAAAATTTTGTATCTTATGAAAAAACAGGTTGTTTTTTATAATAGTTTGTAAATGATTTAGAACAAATTCAGTTTAGCAAAAATGTTTTTTGCTTTAAATGAAAGAATATAGGTAAAAAACGAAGTACCCATTGAAAGTAGGGCTTGGTCGCGATTATTTTATGAAAAAAAGTGATTTGAAAAAAGTTTCCATACAAAAGTGCCCTTTGACAAAGAAGTAAAGGGCCCTTTGTCAAGGAAGTTATAAATATTTCGACTTAACTGCCATTATTCGTGATTTAAACAGAGTATTTGCAAGTACAATGAGGAACTGATATAAAAAAGAAAGAAACCCAAAAAATAAGAATATGAAATGCGCAAAGAGCAAAAATATGAAAAGTACAAAGAGGAACTGATATAAAAAAGAAAGAAACCCAAAAAGTAAAAATATGAAATGCGCAAAGAGCAAAAATATGAAAAGTACAAAGAGGAACTGATATAAAAAAGAAAGAAACCCAAAAAATAAGAATATGAAATGCGCAAAGAGCAAAAATATGAAAAGTACAAAGAGGAACTGATATAAAAAAGAAAGAAACCCAAAAAATAAGAATATGAAATGCGCAAAGAGCAAAAATATGAAAAGTACAAAGAGGAACTGATATAAAAAAGAAAGAAACCCAAAAAATAAAAATATGAAATGCGCAAAGAGCAAAAATATGAAAAGTACAAAGAGGAACTGATATAAAAAAGAAAGAAACCCAAAAAATAAAAATATGAAATGCGCAAAGAGAATCGCGTAAAGTGAGGTTATAAAATTTAAGTTTGACGGCCAACTGACAGGCATTTCTTCATAGAAAAAGCATTTTTCAAATCAATTTTTTATAATTAAATAATCGGGTTCGAACCTTATTTTTTTAAAATATGTGATTTCTTTATGAATATTCTTTCGTTTAAAACAAAAAAAATGAGAAAATTACATTTTCGCTAAACTGAACTTGTACTAATGATTTTTCTACAGGACTCTTTGAACCAGTATAATGAAATAAAATGCAGATTGGGTACCGTTGTATTCTTTGCACACAAATGTGTTATATTAATATCTTTTAAACTCGCAGGATGGACAGGGTCATGGAAAAGAGGAAAAGAGCAAAGAAGATGTAAATTTTCACAACACAGAACGAATATCAATGTAAGAGTTAAGAGTTTAATTTAAGCAACGGGAACAAGTGAAAAAAAGGCCATTGACTTGATAATATTTCATAATTGTTTCTATAAAGTTGTTATATACAGATTTTACTACTTTTTTATAAAATATTCTCCATATATAAAAATATAATATACGCACATTTGTGGAGATTTTTTTGTTTTGTATTATAATTACAAATTATATATTATTTTTTACTCTTTCCCGACTGTGAATAGCTGAATTGTTTGTTTTTTTTTCATATTTTGAAAAAATATCAATTTTACTAAAAATTATATACCATTTTAGTAACATTAAATCCATTTGGTAACACTATCGGTCTTCTTTCCTGAGCTGATGCTTCTGATAAAGATGACCATTGATTTGTAGCACAATAATAAAAATAAAATATTATGTACCTCTTCATATATATATATATATATATATATATATATATATATATATATATTTATATATATATATATATATATATATATAAATATATTTATATATATATATATATATATATATATATATATATATATATAGTCAGGTGGGATATTGGCAAATATTGCAATTTTTCATTTCCCTTTCAATTTTTCTACCATGAGTTTGAAAAAGCACTTTAGGCAAGGTTTAAAAACTTAAATTTTACTACCATATAACATAACTGGCAGTCAGGCCAGTTATACTACATGGTAGTGAAGTTTAGGTTACGAAGATAACTCATATAGATATTCTCCATGTGACCGAAATGCGTACGTTACGCTGGGCGGGTGGAGTAACGCTTTAAGACAAAATATGAAATTAATATATAAGCGGGAGTCTCAAAGTAGCTCCTATTGCTAACTGAAATTGTACGGTCACATAATGCGGTAACACTAAAAATCACGTCGTGAAAAAGTGCCTTTCTATGGATTTGAGAAAAAAATGGGAGAGGAAGACCTTTTACTACCTGGCTGACAAAAGTCAAGCGTGACGTGAAAGAGTTGGGTCTACCCTCAAATTAAGAAAGCCGACTCTAAGTAACAGGAAGCAGCGCGGACAGAAAGATACAAGCAGATTAGAAATGTTATCAATTCTACTAATATATACTAATTCCAAATACTGGCATTTGATTATATACGGGCATTTGATTAGATACTGGCATTTCATTAGATGATGGCATTTGATTAGACACTGTCATCTTATTAGATAATAGCATTTAATTAGATACAGTAATTTGATTAGATACTGGCATTTGATTAGATACTGGTATTTGATTAGCTATTGGCACTTGATTAGTTACTGGCATTTGATGAGATAATTACATTTGATCAGATATTGTCATTTTATTAGACACTTGTATTTGATTTGATACTGGCATTTGATTAGATACTGGAATTTAATTACATACTAGCATTTGATTAGATACTGTCATTTGATTTGATACTGTCATTTGATTAGATACTGGCATTTGATTAAATACTGGCATTTGATCAGATATTGGCATTTAATTAGGTACAGTCTTTTGATTAGATGTTGACATTTGATTAGACACTAGCATTTGATTATATACTGACATTTGATTTGATACTGGTATTTGATTAGGTACTTGCATTTTATTAGGTGCTGGCATTTGATTAGATACTGGAATTTAATTAGATACTTGCATCTGATATTTTTTTATGTACTGGTATTTTATTAGACTTTGGCATTTGATTACATACTAGTATTTTATTAGACACAAACATTTTTTTAGATATTGGCATTTGATTATATACTGGCATTTGATTGAAAATGTTCATATGGTTAGATACTGGTATTTGATTCTATACTGGCATTTTCTTAGATACTGTCATTTGATTAGATACTGGCATTTGGTTAGTTACTGGCACTTGATTAGATACTGGCATTTGATCGGATACTGGCATTTGATTAGATACTGGTATATGATTAGATAATGTCATTTCATTAGATCCTGGTATTTGTATAAAATCATTTCCGTCAACAGTTCAAAAGATGAATACTAGTACAAAATTCTACTTAATATAGTTTTCGACACGTAGTTGGACGTTTTTTTATTTTTCTGATAGTTTTGTTCTAAGAACTTCAAACTAATGGGTTTGGAATAATAATTATTTATTTTTGTTAAGGTTCCGCAACTAAATTTATCCCCAATCCGTCCTCCGTATTCCAATTCTTACGTCACAGCTGATTTTCTCTGAAACTATGTGGGGTAGAAATTATAAATTGGATAATAATACGTATTATTAAGTTAAAAGTTTTGCGCTAGCTTATTTTTAAAATTATCCCTTGCAGGAATTATAGAAGGGTTAAGTAAAGTACTCATAATTTTCATTTTTATTTATTGATATCATGTGGATTATAAGTTGAAAGGGCTTACTTACAATGATGAAGGCAAAAATATTTTTTCATAATTTTTAATTTTCGAAATTGCAGCTCAACAATCACGCATAAATTGCAGCTCAACAATCACGCATAAAATAGTACAGCTCAACAATCACGCATAAAATAGTACAGCTCAACGAAATAGCAGCTCAACAATCACGCATAAATTGCAGCTCAACAATCACGCATAAAATAGTACAACACAAGTAAATTTGAAGGTGATACTTTTATCTAAGATACGAAAAAGTTTCTCAAAAACTCAATCCAGTTCCGATAGCTCAGACGTTAATACTCAGTGGATTGAGCTCCGTTCTTTCGGTTTGGCAACAGCTAAGATAAGTTTATATAAGTTTAGGAACCAACAAATATCTAACATAGTGGAATGAGAAAGTAAAAGTGACACTGAGGAATAAAAGGGATGCCTTTAAAAATTGGTAGGCTTCAGAATCGGATGACGATAAAGACGAACATAAAAGAAAACAAAGAAAGAGCTAAATCCTGTATCACAATCGCAAAAGCGGAAAGCGGACTCTCCTTCTACGAGAGTTTAGAAGCGACGCAATCAGAAGATGAGATATTTAAACTTGCAAAAAGAAATCAGGATCAGAAAAAAGATGTAAAACGCGGCAGTATATTAAAGATATGCCTGGCAAACTGCTAACCGGGAACGAGGATTCAAATAAAGGATGGCTAGAATACTATCAAGAACTGCTGAATGAGGAGTCTCCGCATGAACCACTAAACCCAATTCCCTTAACAAAAGGCTCTACTGAAGATATTACAACATCTGAGGTGAGCAGAGCCTTATCTAATATGAAAAATAAGAAGACAATTGGGCCTGACGAGATACCAGTGGAGGTGTGGAAAGGGGCTGTAACCACCGGAGAGGCCTGGTTCACAAACCTTTTTAATAATATCATGACCAAGGGTAAGGTCTTGAACATGTGGAGATCCATCAGCATAATCCCTTTCTATAAAAACAAGGAGGATGTAGCAAATTTCAGCAAATACCATGGTATTAAACTGACGTCTCATACACTAAAAAATTGGAAAATTATCCTCGCGAACCCACTAAACAAAATTGTCAATGTTACCCCTAACCGATGCGGATTCACCAGTGGAATGGGAACAACAGATGCAATACACAGCATGAATATTCTGATAGAAAAGTATAGTTGGCGAAAAAAAGACCTCTTCTTATATTTATCGACCTGGAGAAAGCTTTTGATCGCGTATCTAGAGATCTTCTTTGGTTAGCTTTGAGATCACAATTAGTTCCGGAACATTACGTATCCTTAATTAAAGATTTATACTAAAAAATAGTCACAAGGGTTGGTAGCCCCTTAGGCCAGACTGACAAAATTGAAGTTGAGATCGGAGTTCACCAAGGATCCCTAATAAACCCGTTATTGTTTAACCTACTTAAGAACTATATCACAGAACATCTGCAAAAACCTGTACCTTGGACAATGCTGTACGCTAATGATATAGTTCTTATTGCCAAAACTTTTAGGAACAACTAAATATTTTAGGAACAACTAATAGGTACTAAAGAGGCGAGGTCTTAGAGTGAACAGAGACAAGTCTGAATACATGCCGTGTGTTATGTCTGGAAAGAACGCCACCGACAACTCATCAGTGATAATTGAAGGAACGTTTCTGAAGAGGATAAAGCAGTTTAAGTATCTCGGTTCTCGGTACAGATATTATTTCAGAAACAAATGAGCTAAAAATCATGAAAATATTTATTGCGCTACGAATTCCATACTAGTCATAATTCAAGATAAATAAAGTATTTTCACTACAAATCTTTATTGCGCGATCCAGACTCGCACCTGGGGGATTTTTTTATTTCAAATTAGTTTAATATCAAATAATTTTGATAAAATCTGACTAGAATATTACAGGAAAACTGCAGTGATCATCAGCTTTGGTAAAATCTGAAAAAACAGCTTTGGTAAAATCTGAATAAAAAAGCTTTGGTAAAATCTGAAAAAACAACTTTGGTAAAATCTGACTAGAATATTATAGGAAAACTGCAGTTATTATCAGTTTTGGTAAAATCTGAAAAAACAGCTTTGGTAAAATCAAATTGAATATTACAGGAAACTGCAGTTGTTATTAGCTTTGGTAAAATCTGAAAAAAAACAGCTTTGGTAAAATCTGACTAGAATATTACAGGAAAACTGCAGTAATTATGAGCTTTGGTAAAATCTAAAGAAAAGCTTTGGTAAAATCTGACTAGAATATTACAGGAAAATTGCAGTGATTATCAGCTTTGGTAAAATCTAAAGAACAGCTTTGGTAAAATCTGACTAGAATATTACAGTAAAACTGCAGTGATTATCAGCTTTGGTAAAATCTAAAGAAAAACTTTGGTAAAATCTGACTGGAATATTTTAGGAAAACTGTAGTGATTATCAGCTTTGGTAAAATCTAAAAAACAGCTTTGGTAAATTCTGACTAGAATATTACATGAAAACTGCAGTGATTATCAGCTTTAGTAAAATCCAAAGAACAGCTTTGGTAAAATCTGTCTATAATATTGCAGGAAAACTGCATTAATTATCAGCTTTGGAAAAATCTAAAGAACAGCTTTGGTAAAATCTGACTAGAATATTATAGGAAAACTGCAGTGATTATCAGCTTTGGTAAAGTCTAAAGAACAGCATTGGTAAAATCTGACTAGAATATTATAGGAAAACTGCAGTGATTATCAGCTTTGTTTAAGCAAAATGTTTATATGAAGTTGTGTAACATTAGAAATATCTACAAAAAAGTCCGCGATGGCATATATCTATATACTACGGACAAACCACAGCAAGCATTTTTATGCAATTTATATTTTTTTTTTTTGTGGGTTTACTTTAGAATTGAATAATTTGTTTACACAGGGCATTTCATATAAATAAAATTTTCTCTTTACAACAAATCATTATCATTAATATTTTAGAAGATATCACATATTTAAAATTACCAAAAATCAGTATAGCCATGCCGATGTCGTGCACGGACGGTGACGGCAGGCGGCGGGGGCGCTTGCCTATAAATAGCGCGTCGCAGGCCGCGCGTCCCCCCATGTCATTATATGATTTGCAGCGATCGCACGCATTTATCGGAGCTCTCAAGCAGGTAAAATAAAAAAAAATAAAAACATGTTTTTCAGCGCGACAATATAAACCGGAAAAACAGCTGTAAACATTGTATGTAAAGACATCCTGTAATATATTCTTATAATGACAGTAATATTATTAATCGCTCCACAATTACACCACTTTAGTAGCTAAATTGCGAAGCCGGGACTGGTCGCTAGTACTTGTTTACAGATTTGTAATTTGTTGAGAAAAATATCAAAATACTGCCTTAACACATTACGATATTTCGCTTAATTACATTTTAAGTCACATCAGTTTACGGTAACATGTGTTGTTTATTGTTACAATTTGCAACAAAGCGATTATTTTAATGATTATATAGGTATTTTTAAAAAATAATTGGAGAAAATCCATAGTAAAATTACGGACTATATTCTCTTAATATACATACATAACATTGATTTAAATAATATAGATAAGTTCAGTGGTAGTATACTTGTAATAAAAAATACGGTATCAAAGTCTAGGTTATCATTCACAATAAAACACAAGTACGTGTACAAAAATATACACCTCTCTATCTGTCTCACGCTCGTGATATATTATATTCATGTTCTCTAATATATTCGTCTCTCTCATATTCGAGATATGTCGTATTGTTCCTGTTTCCTAATGTCGACGCCATTTTGTAAACATTAAAAAACTCATTTGTTTTTAATAATTACAATCCATTTAATATGTTGAACTTACGCGTAAAATATTATATTTTTACTTTTATTTATGTTTCGACTGGTGTTTTTACAACTTACAAACTACTTTTCTCGACAAAAAATTGTCTATTAAACGATAATAACACTTAAACACGATAGCCTGCCAGGGCTACCGTAAGCGACTGACGCTATGTGTACCCGCACATGATCTATTCTGGGCTGTTTTACGTGCCAAGTATTATTTATATCTTTGATTAAAAATAAATGTGTTTGTAATATTACATTGACTTTAGAGTATAGAGTGAAATTCCAATATATATATAAAATTTAATACACAGCATATTACTGAATTTAATTCTTCTTTATATGAGGGCCAAATTTCTTTTCTGAATTCGTAAAATATTCTTAACGATGAAAGTAAAGTGATCTGATCTGATAATGAATTATTTCAGAAATATTTAAAATTAATTTTCTAATATTTATTTAAAAAAAACTTATTATGCTCCTCAATACGTTTTACAGATTTTATAATATTTTTCCGAACCAAATATAACTGATTCAATTTTAATTGAAAAACTGTTTGCAATATAAAAAATGAAAACGTGCGAGTCTAGATCGCGCAATAAAGATTTGTAATGAAATTATTTTATTTATCGTGAGTCGTGACTAATATGAAATTCGTAGCGCAATAAATATTTAATAATACCTTGTAAAATAAAAAGGGGACATTTTTACGAAAATGATAGTTAAATTTTAAGACCCTTATAACTAACCCTTTCAGATATTGCACCAAATTGCAATAAGGAATTTCAAAAAATTTCATAATTAAAATATCACCCCTCTCGCCATTTAAAATTTTCATACAAATATTTTAATAGGTGCAGATTAATACTGTGCCAAATATATAGTTCTACATCTATACATTTTGACTATGCGGAAAAATGACTAAAAGCCCAATATTTGAGTGATCTTATACTTCTTCCTCATTGTATCCTTATTATTGAAGGTCGTGTCCGTCTTGAAGTTGCTAGAGGAGCTAACCAGCTGCTTCCATGCTACCTTGTCATCAGTTTGATTCAAAGCTACAATGGCAGGGAGCATCTCGTGATGATCTTTACTTAATCCGACCAGTGTCTAAGGTATCGATTGCGAGGTCTTGCCTTCTATTTTCTCTGCAATAAACAGTTTATCTGGATTGTCTGGTTATCCACGAGTTGAATGACCAAGGTAATTGGGCACTTTTTAGTAAGAGTCGATAAGTTAGGCTTAATTTGAAGTTGGTCGAGTATGAATTTGTTGATTTGTTTGGTAGTGCATGGTATACGCAGACTTTCTTTCGAAAAACTTTTGGAATCTTCAATTTTGACTAGAAAAAAACATATTTTGCGTTATTTTTCATATTTTTAATAATTTTATATGCATTAAAAATTAGGAAAAGCACCCACGTTACGTACATTAAACAGATTTTTCTCGGAACTGATCTTCTCCAAAAATGCCACACATTACAATTTTCAATTGATTGACTTGAAAAACTTCTTTTTTTTAACAAATATAGTCGTTTAAACAAATATGTAAAATTTAAAAAAATAAAACTATTAACCTCATGACTCATAACATTCCCTAATTTTGAAAATTTGCAAAATCTATCTATCTTTGGCCAATACCATGCAGAAAAGAAATAAATGTTATCTTTTGTTCCACAAATGTGTACCCTTGTGCAGACATTTTATACATAGGTTTAGCCTATGAAAATATTTTGTTTAAACAAATTTATAACAGTTTTTATATAAATCGCTCAATAAATTTTTTTTAAAGAATCGAACTAATGAGAGTCCTTAATTCTAATCACGTTCTAACCACCTGTATAATTCTCGAAACTGTATCCTCTGAAAATATTGTTGCAACCCGTGTTACGTTGCGTGTAAACAGTAGTTTTTGCCAAATGTTGCTCAACAGTATGCAATATAAATAGTCTTACCGTTTTGTTGCACGAGACTATAGTGAGAGTAACACTTCTTTGAATATTGAAAAAACTTTTTTTCTGTTAATATTATATTATTTTATAGTTTCAACTTCGTATGGTGACGTATCACGTGAGGGATTAAGTATGCGATGATGTAAAAAAAGCATGAAAAATGTCTAAAAAACAAATAATTAGCAGATAAAATATTGCCTTTCAACATTAAAAAAACTTTTTTTTCTGTTAATATTGTATTATTTTATAGATTCAACTTCGTATGGTGACGTATTACGTGCGGGATTAAGTATGCGATGATGTAAAAAAAAAGAATGAAAAATGTCTAAAAGAACAAATAATTTACAGATAAAATATTGCCTTTGAACATTAAAAAACATTTTGTTTTTCTATTAATATTATATTATTTTATAGTTTCAACTTCGTATGGTGACGTATTGCGGGCGGGATTAAGTATGCGATGATGTAAAAAAAAAGAATGAAAAATGTCTAAAAGAACAAATAATTTACAGATAAAATATTGCCTTTGAACATTAAAAAACATTTTGTTTTTCTATTAATATTATATTATTTTATAGTTTCAACTTCGTATGGTGACGTATTGCGGGCGGGATTAAGTATGCGATGATGTAAAAAAAGAATGAAACGTATCTTTACGCTTTACAGGTTAATTACAGATGAATTATTATTTCAAATTGTTGTTTGCCTGCTTGTCTGTTTGAACGCGCATCACGTAAAAATGATTAAATGTTAGGTCTTCAACTAACAAACTTGCATTATCATCAGTGTCATTGTCAGAGTTATCTAATATATAGAATATTTCCACTTGTTCCATAAATCATTAAGTTGATTTTTCCATTATAGCGTGAGAGCATGAGAGTATCTTTGCAAGATAATGCAAACTTAACTTGTGTCTTTTTCAAAAAGGGTGTTTAATTTTTCTAAATTAAAGCATAATATCATTTTGGATGAAAATTATTGGAGAGAACAAAATTTCCTTCCACGAATCTTTGAAAAAAGGCTTTTCCATGTCATAGAAGAGTATCTATCACCAATTTGTACATATATTGCGTGTTACTTTGCTCGATTTTCGCTCTAAACGAAAATCGTGACGCAATAACACTTTAACTTCTCCTTGCAAAATTTCTATGTTTAAAACTTAATCGCGAACAGAACAGAAAACCGAACGCCGTGCTTATTATATACCCTATAAAAGATGTACGAGCACATGTTGCTTTGCTCGATTTTCGCTCTAAACGAAAATCGTGACGCAATAGCACTTTAAGTTCTCCTCGCGAAATTTCCATATTATGTTCTTTACTCGCTAAAACTCAATCGCAAACAGAACAGAAAACCGAACGCCGTGCTTATTGTATACCCTATAAAAGATGTACGAGCACATGTTGCTTTGCTCGATTTTCGCTCTAAACGAAAATCGTGACGCAATAGCACTTTAAGTTCTCCTCGCGAAATTTCCATATTTAGTATGTTCTTTACTCGCTAAAACTCAATCGCAAACAGAACAGAAAATCGAACGCCGTGCTTATTATAAACCCTATAAAAGAAGTACGAGCAGTTTCTGTTTAATAATTTCAAAATTTCGAAAATTGTTGGAAACAAGTGATGGGATTATTAGTTGCTACAGTAATTTTATAGAATTTTGAAATAATTTCTCATGTTATATAACATAGAGTTTCAAAAAAAGCAAATATCAGACGATACATCTCTAAACGGAACTCATGACGTAATAACACTTTAAATTCTCCTCGCGAAATTTCCATATTTCGTATATCTTTTACTTGGTGAAACTCAGTCGCAAACTGTACAGGAAAACTAACGCTATTCTTATTATACACCCTATGAAAGATGTACGAGCAGTTTCTACATCAGAAGTTCCCAACCAGGGGGGTGCGCCACCCAAGGGGGACATAGAGAGGTGTCAAGGGGGGCGGAAAGCGTTTGCATTTTAGAAAGAAAAAACAAACAAATATACAAACAACATTAATAAAATCATATTCACTATTATTACCACAAACTTGTGAAAAATTTGGCGTTTTGGTGTACATTTTTTGTTGAGAAATCAGTTTAAGTTTGTAAAATTACTGTGTCTCACTGTTAAAAGGTAAGTTTGTGTATTTACAAGCTTCAGTTACCATTTTTATTTAATTTACTAAATCAAAGGGGAAGCATGAAAAAGTAAAGGGGGGGGGGTTGCATGAAAATTTAATATATAGTCCGGGGAGCCTCAACAAAAAAAAGTTGGGAAACCCTGTTCTATATAATATTTCGAAAATTGTTGGAAACAAGTGATGGGCTTATTAGTTGCTATTGTAACTTTATGAAATCATTGAATAAATAAGCACGACGCATTTTTTTTTAATTCTCTCTCAAATAATGTTTTGATTGTAAGGCACTGTATACAGATAAGGCCCATGATCTAATAAGGCCAAAAATAAACCCAACTTCAAAAATACTTTACACACACACACACCTAAATGTCCTATAATCCGATTGAATGCCCAAAATTATTTCGAAAGTACTTTAAAAGTTTGGTTTATGCTCCTTAATTTTTGGGTGTATAGGCCTTATAAGAACATAAGCCTTATTTGTATCGAGTACTTATATTACTTATGGTAATATTGAAATTAACTAGTAAATAATTGATATAAGGTTTTAGTGTATCGTTTTGATATCTACATTATTGTCATTATCCGCGATACGATAGTAATGAAGAAATATTTTATTATGAGTTAATTTTAATACACTACCACTAATAAAATTTAGTTTTGAAAGTGTAAGCGTAATTAAGCACAAATTAGTGTCAAAATAGACAAAATCGCATATAAATTTAAAAAATATTTCAATTACCAAGTCCACTTGATCGAACTATATGGAGGTCATCTGTATGAGTGAGAGTAGAAGTCCATCTAACGGCATTGTTTTGCGGCGCACCGATTAGTCCGGCCAGTATTTGGATAAACATTACCTAGTACTGAGTGACTCAAAAAAAATATTTCTTTTTTAATATTTTTTTTAAATATTATGGAGTGATATTTTTTCTCTTCAACCAGTAACTACAGTGCTTAATATCCAGTACCTATTTTTTCTGATTATAAATTTAATGTAAATTTAATTATATATAGGTATTATTAAATAAAAAAATGTTAAATATATTACGTAAATAATTAAATCAAAAAATGTACTTAATTACGATTATCATTTGAACAAAGATCCAGGGATGAAATTATTTTATTTAAATTACAAAGTTCAGTTAATTTTTTTCAAAGAAACACTTTGAAAATAAATCCTTTATAAAATGCACAATAGCGACGGTATCACTTGAATATGCTTCTTTTGCTGATCCCATTTTTAGTTATTATTTACTGGCTTCACTTCATTATAGTATATTCTGTAAAAAAATCACATTACGTCATTAATTAGTATTAAATAGAAAAATATGATAAGTCAAATCATTTTGCATTGTTAAACCAAAAATTCCTTTTTTTTTAAAGCAATTAAACAAAAATCATCGACTATCTATTCAAAATAGAAAAGCGGACATAGATAAGTTAACCACTGGATAACGCATCAACACAAAATCTCTAGCCGCGCGCTGGCACAATTTGTGCCATCGCTCCGGGCGAAGAGCTTACGCGCCTTCAGTAAGAAAACGAACGTCACAGCGAAAGTTTCTCGTAATTTTAAATCAAAATTAAATAAACCATGCCTTCTTGTGCTATAAAATATTGCCAAAACAGAAGCATTACATCATCACTTCAGAAAAACGGAATTACTTTTCACAAGTAAGTACACTGTTAACTATTATTTAAGCAAGTATATCTTTGTATGTTACAGTCAGATCGTTGGCAGCTATTTCGCCATATTGTTGATTTTTTCGTCACTAGAGATGCGTCGCGCCGTTATCGATAACTAAATCGATACTTATGTTACTACTTAAAAATCCAAACAAATTATATGTAAGATATTTTTTATAAACTAAAATGAGTTCATTGATTTCTAAGTATATAATATTATATTTTACTTATATTTCACTTATCATTTTAGGTTCCCGAACTGTCCGCACCGAAAAGAAAAAGGGAGACAGGTGGCTGGGCAATGCGTGTCATGGTTTTCAACAAAATCAAGTCCTATTTGTTCCAAACATTTTGCCACTCATTTAGTAGCAACGAGCCAAAACAAGAGAAGGCGTTTATTGGAGTCTGCGGTACCAACATTTATAATTTCTTTTTAATACCTTAATTATCAACTAAACAAACGACCAGGTTTCAAATAAATATTTTTTCCATTCTAAATAGATGCAAAGAAATTAAGTTAGTTTTCGCATTCTATTTAGTATTTTAGAAACTATTTTTTTTGAGTACGGAGGTTTCCTACCAATTATTATTGCTATCCAGGATTGAAAAAAATCGAAACTTTCAATTTATATTTTACTTCATCTATTTATAGCTATTTAAAAAAATTGTATGTTTTATTGTTTTTTTTTGTCGATTATTTAACATTTTTATCTAGATTTTTTCTTTTATTGTTGATATAATCTTATAATATTTTCAACCAACTTTTTCACTAGTTAATAAATCTATTTTATCTGTTGTCGATTGGAAGAGCTTGGTTCTGTAGCTATAAATACGCCTTACGTTTGCAAACATGTATACAGCAAAGTAAATAAATTAATAATTTTATTATTATTGTACACTCTATTCCATTCCAAAAAGGAATGTTTGCAACAACACATGATCACAATGGCAAACAAAACATGATGACAATTCAGGCATTGTGAACATTTTTTTCTATTCACGTTAGTAAAATAATATGGATTTATTTCACATTTATTATTGAAGTTGTTTATATCTCTGAGTTTTGTATAATCGACAAGAAGTTTTATCCTTTTTTCCCCAGTAAATTTCACAATTCATATTAGCAAAATAACGGTGTAATATATATATATATATATATATATATATATATATATATATATATATATATATATATATATATATATATCATTATTTCGTCCAATAGTTTATTAAGTTAATATAGTAATTATAATATAATAAAAACCTTCTTTAGATATAACGATGTTTTTAATTTGTTAAAACCCTTACTTTGAAACATCGAAAATACGTAAGTATCGAGCAAACTACATCTCTATGCTACTTCAAGGAACAAAGCACTGATTGGCTAACGGGGTCACGTGGTACGTTTGCCCGAATGAGTGGCTAAACAGGAGTGGTGGCTAGCTTGGTTTTCATATAACTGTATTCTTATGCGCTATCCAGTGGTTAACTTATCCATGAAAGCAGATATTAAAGGAGGTGAAGAAAAAGTGAATTGATATATTTATATCATAATAGAGCAGTAAGGCATGTTACATTCTTATCTACTCTATCTATACTTTCACCGTCCATATATTCACCAACAAATGATCGACATTCGCCAAAATGCCGTGAAGGTACGGGCAGATAGGTAGTTTAATAATATTAATTCTTTCCTTTCCAAATAATCCTAATTCTTAATTATACTTTTTGCTACAATACAATACTAATTTAAAAATAAAGTATAGTTAATTTTAATTAATATACTGTTAATATTTTAAGTAAAAATTAAGAATGTGTGCTCTGTGAATAATACACAAGGAGTGAAGGAAACTGACAAAATCCATATTTGAGCCCATATTGTAAGAGATGGCTTCGGTGGCTTTAAGTTTGCCAGATGATTATGCATCAAAGCAGGAAATAAATAAATGGTATTACGAAAAGTATAGATTTTCCATTAAAACTATTTTTTTCATTACATACATTATATAAATAAAATGATAGATGTGTAATATTATAGTATAAATTACCGAAATAATAGTCTTCTTACTACTTTAAAATGTACAGAAACTATAATAAATGACTTTCGAGGTAAACTTGTGATAAAATTAAAATATTTAACCGTAAATGCGCTAAAAGTAAGACCACGAGACACCTTATTGTTTATTATATTTTTATTACAGAAAGGAATCGTTTGACACGCCCAGTACGATAACGTGGGAATATTTCGCGGAGGCCAGTTGCAATACTGCTGGTTAAATGCTATTTATTTTAGTTAAATTATGTTTTCTTTACTATCATTGTTTGCGTCAAATAGGGTTTGCGCGAAAAACATAAAGAAAATGAATATGGAATGTGCGTAGGTAATTTATAATTTTCAAAGGTAAAATATAATTGTAACGTATAATTTTAAGTTCAGAGTATGAAGGTGCTGATGTGACCCTGCGATGATGGATTGGCTGGATTAATCGCTGTGAGGGAGGGGTGGTGGGCTGGCTCACGTTGGCGTGAGTTATCCCGTATTTCAAAAAGGAAATACGCGACCTTTGTCGGAAATATCTCTGTCATATTTCCATTTTGATTTTCTTTAGATTAAATAGTCGTAGTGGCAAAATTAAATTTAATTTATTTTTGAAGCTTTCAATACGTATTATACATTCAAATAGGACGGCCACAGATTGAGAGATTGCTACTTGTTTTTCCTTAACATAGAATTTCAAGGCAATTTTTTAACAAATTCCATTTTGACGTGAAATTTTTTACAACGATTTTTACCACACTTGAAACTTTTTTACTTATTTTTACCACCGAGAAAAAAATTACAAAATGCTAGTGAAATAAACTAGCTTAATATTGGTCATTACATTAAAGTGGCAAAAAGGGGGAATAAGAGAAGAGGCAGAAACAATTGAAGGGGGGATGGGGTAGGGAACGAGGGACAGGGGATAAGAACGGAAGCAGATAGAGGAGATGGATTGTTATCAAGAAAATTTTCTTTATTTAATTACACGGTTTTTATTATAGAATTACCGTAATTTTCCTCTTTTCCTTTCAGTCACGCACTATCATTTCCCGTAATTTCACTTTTATCAAATTTTTGAGATTTTCATAAAAATCTCACGAAAAACGTAGTTCCATCTCTTTAATTTTCGAATGTTGGAAAGTAAAAATTTGAAAAAAAATCTAATTTGAGAAATTTAACTTAAACTCTCACGAAAACTGTCACAATGTTTCTAAAATATTGTGGGCCACGTAAAATATTTATAGATCTCGTAAAGTTAATAAACTCTTATTTATTAAAAATAATGGTCGATTGGATTGAATTAATTTGTTATAATTTTGCTCTATTCATGTTATCTTTTACGTTTTTTTCATTACATTCTAGTTTATGTTTTACTGTCAGGTTTTACCAACATATAATTTAAAGTCAATACGCTCAAATGACAATAAATACATAAATATCTAACCACGATTTAACTCTAATTTAAAAAAATAATCTTATTCGTAGCAATTGACCTCAAGCAATTTCACTGCCCAAGACAATGACGCAACGAAACGATCTTGATCATTACGAGTATTACTCGTGAAATTATTGCCAGTATGGTGTTGCATAACGTCTTGATGCTTGCCGGCGCTTCTCCGTGGGACAGTACTGGAACATTGAAATGAATTGTTCTACCTAATTGTTAAAAGTACCGGTTTTATGACGTCGTTCAATGTTTACTAATAGCTTAAATTTACTTTTACTTCGATGTGGGAATACTTTGCTGGATGTAAAGCTGTTTTAGCACCAACTCTGCTGTACCGTGGAAGCAAAATTTGTAGACCAATTTGGGTTAGTTACATTTTAATGTAACTAACCCAAATTGGTCTACTATTTTTTCCCCATTTTAATGGACTTTAAATTCGAGTCCTTATGATCAAGCAAAAGGACTCGAACTTAATTTCCATTAAAACGAAAGGAAAATTTTCTGTTTCAATCATTTTAACTCGTAACAAAATATTAAACAGGGTGTTTGCAATTTGTATAAAAAATATCTGATTAATACATTTCATAGTTTTCAGGTTTAAAATAATAATTCTACAATGTTCAACTGTAATTAATTGGCTATAAATATTTTTATTTCTTGATTGATTTCACAAAATAAAATGTTGTTTCAAAATTCGCAGCTAAAAACCGAAACATAAATTGTTCGCCATTAAGAAAATGTGACGTAAGAATTCCCAACACGGGTCATAATAATATATGGCTACCTTCAAGTAAATGTGTGAGCAAGAAAGCGCGATCGTAAGAACTGATTTTTATAAATATTATTTATATTTTGCCAGAAAATGACGCTGAACAGATAGATATAATACATGTGTATATATTAAGCGAGTGAAAGAGATAGAACCTTTCTTTTTGGTATCGTGACGTCATTAAATTTAAATTTCAGGTAATTAAGTGTTTTGGCGCGAGCTTTGCATGGCCACAATAAAAATAGACTTTAAGCTGAAAACATGTTTCTCGGGGAAAATATCACAATTTTAGGTTAATGACGTACATTTTGGAAAAATTTTAATTTTCTCAAAAAGTTTAGAATTTTAATTTACCTGTCAAAATGTTCATTTTTCCAATACGTTTTCAAAAATGGCTACGAAGAAAATATTATACCCGATCCTGTCAATATATTTTTTTTAGTGGTAAAGTTGTGACTCGTATATTTCATTCTGAATTTGGCTGTAACTCATTTCCCTTTTTCCAGTAACATGTGTGAAAGAAAAACCATAGAAAGCGCCAATGGAAAATGTAGATATCGCTTGTTGTTCTTTCCCGCTGCGCCAATTGTACATAATTTGTGTAGACCTGTTTGGTGACAATAATATTACCCATTCGTATATCTATTGTGAAATAACAGCGTTACATGTTTTAATCATCTTTGGGATTCTAAAGTATCAATGCGTTTAAATATTAAATTTCACCATTGTCGTTTAGATTTTAGGGATGAGTATTTGGTCAATTTATTTCTCTGAGCTTCCATTCACGGCTGGTCATTTTTTTAATCTCTTTGATCTGATTATGTAATAATTTATCGACTTAATATTACTTATTCGTATATCTATTGTGAAGTAACAGCGTTACATGTTTTAATCATCTTTGGAATTCTAAAGTATCCGTGCTCTTAAATATTAAATTTAACCATTGTCGTGTAGATTTTACAGATGAGTATTTGGTGAATTAATTTGTTTAGCGAGCTTCCATTAAAGATCGATCATTTCTTGTTTAATCCTTTGATCTGATTATATAATAACTTATCGATTTAATATTACCCATTCGTATATCTATTGTGAAGTAACAGCGTTACATGTTTTAATCATCTTTGGAATTCTAAAGTATCCGTGCGCTTAAATATTAAATTTAACCATTGTCGTGTAGATCTTACAGATGAGTATTTGGTGAATTAATTTTTTTAGCGAGCTTCCATTAAAGATCGATCATTTCTTGTTTAATCCTTTGATCTGATTATATAATAATTTATCGATTTAATATTACCCATTCGTATATCTATTGTGAAGTAACAGCGTTACATGTTTTAATCATCTTTGGAATTCTAAAGTATCCGTGCGCTTAAACATTAAATTTAACCATTGTCGAGTAGATTTTACAGATGAGTATTTGGTGAATTAATTTTTTTAGTGAGCTTCCATTAAAGATCGCTCATTTCTTGTTTAATCCTTTGATCTGATTATATAATAATTTATCGATTTAATATTACCCATTCGTATATCTATTGTGAAGTAACAGCGTTACATGTTTTAATCATTTTAGGAATTCTAAAGTATCCGTGCGCTTAAACATTAAATTTAACCATTGTCGAGTAGATTTTACAGATGAGTATTTGGTGAATTAATTTTTTTAGTGAGCTTCCATTACAGATCGATCATTTCTTGTTTAATCCTTTGATCTGATTATATAATAATTTATCGATTTAATATTACCCATTCGTATATCTATTGTGAAGTAACAGCGTTACATGTTTTAATAATCTTTGGAATTCTAAAGTATCCGTGCGCTTAAACATTAAATTTAACCATTGTCGAGTAGATTTTACAGATGAGTATTTGGTGAATTAATTTTTTTAGTGAGCTTCCATTAAAGATCGATCATTTCTTGTTTAATCTCTTTTATCTGATTATGTCATAATTTATCGACGTGTTATGGACGACAATTGAGAAAACCTTAGCCTAGCTTTCCATATCTTGAAATGAAAAAACAACTTTATAGGATCACTTGGTTATCCGTCCGTCTGTCTGTCTAGCCTTTTAAATCCCTTTTTTAGAATTAGCTTGATATATAAAGTTGAAAAAAATGCATATAAAATGTCTGTCACTGCGTTTGATGTTAGGAACGTGTGATAAAAGTTTAAGAAACTTACGTAAATAACAAATATTAACAAACTTATTTAAAAATATCTTTTTAATTACAAACTTTTATTTCGCTCTGCCATTTTAAATTTCCGAACTTTGAAATTTGATCTCGAAATCCGCGATTTGTGACCTTCGATATATCCAAATACCAATTTTGCCGTATATGATCACAATAACCAAAATTGTTCCACCACATTTGCGCCGCCAATTTGAATTTATAAATTTTGACACTAAATTATTGATTTGTCATCTTCAATATCCTCAGATACCAAATGTTAGACGAATCGAATTACAATGGCCAAAATGTGTCCGCCATATTAGGGGAGCGCAAGGTATTGCCGTACTGAGTATAACATCGTACAAGAACGTTTTCAATTACAGAAACTTAGAAAAGATACCTATCTCACTCTAGCGTATATAATAAGTCATATTAGGAATATACTGAAACGTACGCGTCAGTCGTATGACGTGGCCATGACAGTACAATGTTTGTTTTGCTGATGATCGTTACAAAACACTTCTTTTGAAGAATTAAAGGTAAGTCCACAAATATATGATATTTTTATTGAGCATTTTCAGAATTGCATCCGCAACTTCTTAGTTAATGAAATTTTTAACATCTTTCTTGCAATTAACTTTGGTATTTCTTGACGACACTTGGTATTTAATGATGAAATATGGTTTCATATGAAAAAGTGGTGTTCAATTTGCAGAATTATTTTATGTACAGATGATGCCGTCAGTAAAATGGAAGTACTCCTATTCTGCTAGAAAAATTAAAGCTGCAGTTAAAAAAATCCTTGGCGGTGCTAAACTACATCCTACTGCTGACACATTCGGAGGTCTTTTAATGTCACTCCATGGCCACGTAAAACGTCATGGAACCGATTATCGCTCGCGGCTTGGTCAGACCTGTCTTTACTCAGGATCTAGTGAATAATAGAAGAGACCATATATCAAAGCTGTCTGTTTTTATGGCTTAATACTCATGGAACTAAAACGATTAATATTTGAGTATGCTGAAACTAACAAAATGAAAAACCCATTCAATATAGATAAAAAAACAGCCGAGAAGCATTGGCTGTACGGATACTTAAGACGCCAGAAATTAGCACTTGAGATCCAGAAATTGACATCCCTCGTCCAGAAGCAACTAGCTTCGACAGGATTGATTCTATGAATAAGATAAATTAAAATTATTTTTCTAGATAAGGCTTCATTGTTTCCAAAACAAATATTCAATGGTGACGAAACCGATGTGACTGTCAGTCATAAGTTGTAAAACGTGCTGGCTCCAAAAGGGCAGCTGGCTCCATAACTTTTTGCTGCTCTTTGAGTGTCTCCGGGCAATTTGTTTCGCCAACGTTTATTCATCCAAGTGTCCACATTACTCCATCCATGAAAGAGATGGTTCATCTGGTCCAATACATCAATGTTCCACGCCTGGCTGGATAAATGAAGATTTATTTAAACAATGGCTGTTACAAAACCATCCTCGGAAGATTCAGTGCTATTAACATCAGACAGTCTTAGCAGCCACATATCTTTAAGTATATATGATTTTTGTCGAAATAATGGTATAGATATGGTAACATTACCAGCACACACGTTTCACCGAACTCAACAACTCCATGGAGTAGTTTTTTAAAAACCGCCTACCATAATGAGTGTGACATGTACATGCAAACTAATGGTTTTCAAAAAATAGCTGTAAACGATGTTGTTCTTCTTTTTATTTGAGCTGGTAATAAAATAGCATCTCTTGACAAAGGTGTTGCAGGATTTGCATTTACAGATGTCCTAGCTATAAAAAAAAATATAAATATGTATATATAAAATTAAAAAAAAGATAGTAACAACAGCATGGTAGGAAAATCATGAGTAATCAACGAGTGGTTCCATGCTATAATAAAGTTGTGTAGTTGTTGGAATTGTGCTAATGATTTACATGATTGAAGCTTTACATTTGTTGATTGCGTTTTTACCATTGCGTTTCTGATCGCGTCACTGATTTGCGTTTTTACCATGTATCACGACATAATATATTTACTGTTATTACGTTGTTTATTACAGTTATAACGTTGTTTATTTTCACAGTTATTACGTTGTTTATTTTCTTTATTTCCGCAATCAATTTCATTCAATCAAATTTATATGAGAATGTAAAAAATAGCCTTTAATTTTTAGCTTATTACACATTACATTTAATTTTTTTATCTATATACTCATATGTACAGTAACAGCCGCCCGTGACTTCGTTTGTGCGCAACTACTTTTTAATTAACTGATAAAACTTTAGGGGAACTTTTGCTCTGTGACATTCAACCAGACAACGATTTTTTTTGGAAAACCTACTATATATATTTCCTGAACCTCTTTTATCGTAGAATCTCCAAAAGAACAGTATTATTCCTAACGTTTTCGTGTATTTCCCGATAATTTGTTGTAATTAATAGCTTATGTCCTAAAAAAGTATTTGTTATCGAATGTTAAAAACATTTCTGAAATAGATTAAGTAGTCGCTGAGATTACCTCGGACAAACAAACTCATAAACTTTTCCTCTGTATAATTTTAGTGTAGATTTCCTAAACAAAATTATTGTTTATTGAACAGTGAAAACCTGTTTTGAAATCGGTCGAGTGGTGTCTGAGATTATCCCCGACAGATAAACTTTTCCTCTATATAATTTTAGCGTAGATTTCCTAAATATAATTTTTTATTGAACAGTGAAACCTTTTTCGAAACCGGTTGAGTTGTTTCTGAGATTATTCCTGATAGAGAAACTCATAAAATTTTCTTCTATGTAATTTTAGTGTAGATTTCCTAAATAGAATTATTTATTTAATAGTGAAAACCTTTTTTGAAATCGATGGAATAGTGTCTGAGATTATCCCCGATAGATAAACTCATAAACTTTTCCTCTATATAATTTTATTGTAGGTTGCCTAAATATAATTATCTATTGAACAGAGAAAACCTTTTCCGAAATCGATTGAGTAGTGTCTGAGATTATTCCCGATAGATAAACTCATAAAATTTTCTTCTATGTAATTTTAGTGTAGATTGCCTAAATATAATTGTTTATTGAAAAGTGAAAACCTTTTCTGAAATCTATTGCGAAATGTCTGAGATTATCCCCGACAGATAAACTTATGAACTTTTTCACCATGTAATTTTAGTGTAGATTTCCTAAACATAATTTTGTATTAAACAGTGAAAAACTTTTTTCAAAATCGATTGAATAGTGTCTGAGATTATCCGCGATAGCTGAACTCATAAAATTTTCTTCTATATAATTTTAATGTAGATTTCCTAAACAGAATTGTTCATTGAATAGTGAAAAACTTTTTTCAAATCGGTTGAGTAGTGTCTGAGATTATCCCGATAGATAAACTCATAAACTTTTCGTCTATATAAGTTTAGTGTAAGTTTCGTAAATATAATTATTTATTGAACAGTAAAAACATTTTTTGAAATAGATTGAGTAGTGTCTGAAATTACCCCCGACAGCTAGTCATAAATTTTTCCTCTATATAATTTTGGTGTAAATTTCCTAAATATAATTGTTTATCGAATAGCTGATTGAGTGGTGTCTGGCATAATCTCCGATAGATAAACTCATAAACTTTCATCTTCGTAATTGTAGTATAGATAAAACGCAAATCCACTCGTCGACTGACTCGACACAAATATTCAGAACTGTAATGCCCACGAACTTAAAATTTTAAAGTATAATTTTTTGTAAAAATTCTCTTGTTTTCCTAGGTACTCGTCAAGAATTTTTTTTTTAAATTAACTCCATAAAGTTGCAAAAATAAAAATAGAAAATTGTATGGAAAATTCGAAATAACAAAAAAGAAAAATGAAAATCAGTATTTAAACTTTCAACTAAATAGAGACTTCTTTATTTATGTTTATAAATAAAGAAATACCTATTTCCACCTTTTTCTAAAATCGATAACCTTAAATAATAATTATATGAAAAGTTATTAAAACAATAGCAGCTCTAGTCACTTTTTGCCATGTCAAAGCGGATAAGGGCAGTTAGTATAGTATTATATAGTATAGTATTATAGTATTTATATTCATACTTAAGGTATTAATTTCTCTTTAGAAACATAATCTCGTATGAGGTAACCAATAAAATTCTTCGTAATAAAATATAACAAAAAGATGTCTTGAATATATAGCGTTAAATTTTCTATTACTAATTTTACTATAGTATAAAGTATTTTTAAATTTATTAACTAAATAAGTTTTTTGCGAAGTTGAAAACTCGTCATCTCAAGAGGCAAAATGAGATGGATATAAGATAAAACGAATTAAACTATAATAAATATACAAGATAACTGTCTTACATGTTCATTACATTCATTATAATACACATGTATATTTTTTTAAATAAAACTGAATCTACGATATTTTTAGGAATAAAAATATGTAACTAAGATAATATATAGGCTGTTATAAAAAAGGGTATAAAAACGTAAGTAAATTTTTAAAAATTTATTAACTAAACGAGTTTTTTGCGAAGTTGAAAACTCGTCATCTCAAGAGGCAAAATGAGATGGATATAAGATAAAACGAATTAAACTATAATAAATATACAAGATAACTGTCTTACATGTTCATTACATTCATTATAATACACATGTATATTTTTTCAAATAAAACTGAATCTACGATATTTTTAGGAATAAAAATATGTGACTAAGATAATATATAGGATGTTATAAAAAAGGGTATAAAAAGGTAAGTAATTTTTTAAAAATTTATTAACTAAACGAGTTTTTTGCGAAGTTGAAAACTCGTCATCTCAAGAGGCAAAATGAGATGGATATAAGATAAAACGAATTAAACTATAATAAATATACAAGATAACTGTCTTACATGTTCATTACATTCATTATAATACACATGTATATTTTTTCAAATAAAACTGAATCTACGATATTTTTAGGAATAAAAATATGTGACTAAGATAATATATAGGATGTTATAAAAAAGGGTATAAAAACGTAAGTAATTTTTTAAAAATTTATTAACTAAACGAGTTTTTTGCGAAGTTGAAAACTCGTCATCTCAAGAGGCAAAATGAGATGGATATAAGATAAAACGAATTAAACTATAATAAATATACAAGATAACTGTCTTACGTGTTCATTACATTCATTATAATACACATGTATATTTTTTCAAATAAAACTGAATCTACGATATTTTTAGGAATAAAAATATGTGACTAAGATAATATATAGGATGTTATAAAAAAGGGTATAAAAACGTAAGTAATTTTTTAAAAATTTATTAACTAAACGAGTTTTTTGCGAAGTTGAAAACTCGTCATCTCAAGAGGCAAAATGAGATGGATATAAGATAAAACGAATTAAACTATAATAAATATACAAGATAACTGTCTTACGTGTTCATTACATTCATTATAATACACATGTATATTTTTTCAAATAAAACTGAATCTACGATATTTTTAGGAATAAAAATATGTGACTAAGATAATATATAGGATGTTATAAAAAAGGGTATAAAAAGGTAAGTAATTTTTTAAAAATTTATTAACTAAACGAGTTTTTTGCGAAGTTCTCTGAAGACAAAATGAGATAGATATAAGATAAAGCGAATGAAACTATAATAAATATATAAGATAACCTTCTTACATGTTTATTTACTTTCATCATAATACACAACTTGTTATACATTCTTTATGAGCTTGTAAATATATAAATCTGGCAGAAAGGTAAAAAAATCTACCCAAGTATTTTGACATCTTATAAGGTAGCGAAAGAATATGAAGATTACCTTTACGGACATTTTAATCGTCATTGTAATAATTAATTGCCTAAGTCTGCCTAAGTCTTTTAACATCTTATAAGGTAACGAAAGAATATGAAGATTACCTTTACGGACATTTTAATCGTCATTGTAATAAATAATTGCCTAAGTCTGCCTAAGTCTTTTAACATCTTATAAGGTAGCGAAAGAACATGAAGATTACCTTTACGGACATTTTAATCGTCATTGTAATAATTAATTGTCTAAGTCTGCCTAAGTCTTTTAACATCTTATAAGGTAACGAAAGAATATGAAGATTACCTTTACGGACATTTTAATCGTCATTGTAATAATTAATTGTCTAAGTCTGCCTAAGTCTTTTAACATCTTATAAGGTAACGAAAGAATATGAAGATTACCTTTACGGACATTTTAATCGTCATTGTAATAAATAATTGCCTAAGTCTGCCTAAGTCTTTTAACATCTTATAAGGTAGCGAAAGAACATGAAGATTACCTTTACGGACATTTTAATCGTCATTGTAATAATTAATTGCCTAAGTCTGCTTAAGTCTTTTAACATCTTATAAGGTAACGAAAGAATATGAAGATTACCTTTAGGAACATTTTAATCGTCATTGTAATAATTAATTGCCTAGGTCTGCCTAAGTCTTTTAACATCTTATAAGGTAGTAAAAGAATATGAATATTACCTTTACGGACATTTTAATCGTCATTGTAATAATTAATTGCCTAAGTCTACCTAAGTCTTTTAACATCTTATAAGGTAACGAAAGAATATGAAGATTACCTTTACGGACATTTTAATCGTCATTGTAATAAATAATTGCCTAAGTCTGCCTAAGTCTTTTAACATCTTATAAGGTAGCGAAAGAACATGAAGATTACCTTTACGGACATTTTAATCGTCATTGTAATAATTAATTGCCTAAGTCTGCTTAAGTCTTTTAACATCTTATAAGGTAACGAAAGAATATGAAGATTACCTTTAGGAACATTTTAATCATCATTGTCAGAATTAATTGTCTAAGTCTGCCTAAGTCTTTTAACATCTTATAAGGTAGTAAAAGAATATGAATATTACCTTTACGGACATTTTAATCGTCATTGTAATAATTAATTGCCTAAGTCTACCTAAGTCTTTTAACATCTTATAAGGTAGCGTGAGAATATGAAGATTATCTTTACGGACATTTTAATCGTCATTGTAATAATTAATTGCCTAAGTCTACCTAAGTCTTTTAACATCTTATAAGGTAGCGTGAGAATATGAAGATTACCTTTAGAAACATTTTAATCATCATTGTCAGAATTAATTGTGTAAGTCTGCCTAAGTCTTTTGACATCTTATAAGGTAGTAAAAGAATATGAAGATTATCTTTACGGACATTTTAATCGTCATTGCAATAATTAATTGCCTAAGTCTGCCTAAGTCTTTCAACATCTTATAAGGTAACGAAAGAATATGAAGATTACCTTTAGGAACATTTTAGTCATCAATGTCAGAATTAATTGTCTAAGTCTGCCTAAGTCTTTTAATATCTTATAAGGTAGTAAAAGAATATGAATATTACCTTTACGGACATTTTAATCGTCATTGTAATAATTAATTGCCTAAGTCTACCTAAGTCTTTTAACATCTTATAAGGTAGCGTGAGAATATGAAGATTATCTTTACGGACATTTTAATCGTCATTGTAATAATTAATTGCCTAAGTCTACCTAAGTCTTTTAACATCTTATAAGGTAGCGTGAGAATATGAAGATTACCTTTAGAAACATTTTTATCATCATTGTCAGAATTAATTGTCTAAGTCCGCCTAAGTCTTTTAATATCTTATAAGGTAGTAAAAGAATATGAAGATTATCTTTACGGACATTTTAATCGTCATTGTAATAATTAATTGCCTAAGTCTGCCTAAGTCTTTTAACATCTTATAAGGTAACGAAAGAATATGAAGATTACCTTCAGGAACATTTTAATCGTCATTGTTTTAATTAATTGCCTAAGTCTACCTAGGTCTTTTAACATCTTATAAGGTAGCGAAAGAATATGAAGATTACTTTTACGGACATTTTAATTGTCATTGTCATAATTAATTGCGTTAGACTACTTAAAGAGGTTTTTGCTGTAGGCCATAGCCTTATAATTTAACTTCAACATCCAAAGTGCCATTTTTTGAATACTAGTACCCTGACATCCTGATTTCGTTCCCATACTTTAGATTCGACGTAATTCCATATAATTATATTTGACCCCAGGAAATCGTTCATCGCATGAATTGCGTAACTTAACGTTAACAGTTTTATTAGCACTCTAATTATACAGCGTGTTTTAAATTAAACAATGTACATCAATATTGATGTTGACTATTATATAAGACTATTTTTCATAAATGTAAGTTAATTTATTGTAATTTAGACCATGAGGAAAATTATTTATTTGCCCTTTTATTTGTTAAAACCTTACTTAACATTTGTAAATTTAATTACAAAGATAGTTGCTGGATTTTCATTTTGATTGCAAGATCTCTTGCGGTTTTGGAAGATGCTTTTTAATTTTTTCACGTGGCTGCAAGGAAATATGAATCTAAACATAAACCAGGAGAAAACAAAATACAGGCCATTCACAAAAGATCATCGCCAAATTCCTACCAATATTACTCTAGGCATGTACACTTTTGATTCAGTACCGAGTTCTAAATACTTGGGATATGAAATTAATTGTCAAAATAAAATATTGTAAAACAGAATTGTTGCTGATAATAGAGCTTTCTATGGACCGAACAACTTTCTCAGGTCACAATTTATTTCTAGGGAAACAAAATTCCTGTTATACGAAGCCCTCATTAGACCAGTTTTAATCTATGGTTTAGAAACATGGACACTAACAAAAGCAGATGAGGTCCATTTGGGTATTTTCGATGGAAAAGATTTAAGATCAATTCTTGTGGGTATAAGTTAAAATGTTTGGAAAAACAGGTACAACTCAGAAATATATAAATTGTAAGGCCTAGACCTAGTCTATTAATTTTATTAAAATGTATATCTATTAATTTTATTAAAAATAATAAACCTAAAATTTATTTTGAGACCGACTGTAATATTTGTCCCTGAAACTTAGTACCGTGGCACTTCAGATATAAAAAAAAACAATATTTTTTTCGTGTAATTGAATGAAAGTTCTTATATTAATATTATAACTGATACATCAAGGCCAAAATTAAATTTACTTGTAAGATACATTTTGAAATGCTCTAATTATTCTGTGTGTATGCTTATGGCTTACTCTTTAATACTTTCCATTTGACATTTCAAGATAAATTTTTTCCGTTTAAAAATGGCGGTTTAAAATGGTTGATTTTAGAAAAAAATTAATTGGAATAAAAGCGGGTACCAATAATATGAATAGAATAATTAATTATGCAAAAATAAATTTAATACCTCTTCCATCACATAGGAAAATAATTTTACAAAATACGCTTTTATGTTCTCCAAATCTTATGTTTCTGAAGCTAGTGTTTGAGACTATACTGTGATAAATACATATCAGTCTGTCAGTTAATCAATCAGTTATATTCGCTTCGCGTAGACACGTAGATTTAAAGGTTCGCTTACAACAAAACTGTTTAATTTTTTTGCATGTACAGGAAGGCATTTTCTGTAAAAAACAATCAAAATACCCCGGTGTCTGTCCCTCCGTTTAATCGTCTATCATTTTTTTCTAGAAGATAAACCGTTTCATTTAGTACTACACTGTAGAATATTCAATTTTTGTATTGTTATTGTAGTCGAATAAGAAAAGCGGAAAAATACTCCGTCAAAATTTTGAATGTTATGTGAAATGAAAGGTATTAAATAGTAGACCGCGAATAAACAAAGAATATTTGACTTTTTTGAATCTTGTTCGCCTTGTTATCTAAGCAATCGCCCGGCTACGTTCGTTGCAGAAAAACCAAGAATCTTGTTCGCCTTGTTATCTAAGCAATCGCCCGGCTACGTTCGTTGCAGAAAAACTTTGTTATCTAAGCAATCGCCCGGCTACGTTCGTTGCAGAAAGACCGCGAATAAACAAAGAATATTTGACTTTTTTGAGTTATGTTCGCCTTTTTATCTAAGAAATCGCCCGGCTACGTTCGTTACCGAAAAAACACATCTTTTTAAGTTTAGTTAAAAAAATTATGATTATTTGGAAAATTAAAGAAAATCAAGTATCCACTCGAGGGTTAACTACATAATCGCAAACCGATTTATGAAATAGATAAAAACATATCAGTACATTTCGTTGCAAACCGGTTTGATATAAACAATTTAGATTTTCTAACGATAATATTCAAATATTTAATGATATTTTATACAATTTAGATTTTCTAACGATAATATTAAAATATTTTATGATACAGAAATTTGGTAAACATTTGTCGTATTCAACTTAACAAAGGGAAAATGTGTTTATTTTCTTACGGAACTTCTACGTTTAAAATTTGTACCCTACACTAAAACCAACCAGGCTGTATAAAGTTTGGCATTTATTATTCAAAGTATATTGTTAACGCACTACTGGTGTCAGATGGGCGGTCAAATGTGGATTGCGTATTATGAAGTTTTATGGCTCCATTAGTGCAAAGGTTAACGTAGAACACGTTGAAGTAGAACATTGTTATGGTATTCAATCCTTCCTGTAAAAAAAAATATATGAAAATAAATAACCGATTTTAATGTTTTACAAGCTACGCCCACGGATTCGTCCGTGTATCGGAAATTTAACTTTTATTTGTCCTGTTCTTTCTTTCGTTTGAATTAGTTTCTTTATTTTTTTTAATAGCAAAATTTTGTTGTGAATACTTTGAGTGTTATTTATTCCTTGTACCTTGTGTTTTTTTAAATCTTGGATAAAGAAATTACAAAAACTCTAATTCGAATTTTGTTTATTCCAATGATAAGGTAGTTTTTTGTTTGACAATATATTTACGTTTTGTCGAAAAAAGTATTCTGTACTATTATCGTGCTCCGATAAAACCTCATCAAAAACCTATTAATTACGAGAAGAACTCTCAGTACGGGTGTTCCGTACATATTTAAGCAATGATAAAGCTTATTAATATTTAAAGGTATCTAGTTTTGAATTAAATTATTTATAAATATTAATAAGTATATTATCTAGTATATTAACCAAATATTTCAGACGGACGTAAAAATATCGCGCATTACTCAAGAATCTAAAATAAATTACTATTAGTTTCCGGTTTCTGGTTCTCTGGTAGTACTATTAGTTTCCGGTATATTATTTTCGGTATTTGGATAAATCATTGTCAGAATTTTTCGGTAAATGTTGAGTAAATTATTACTGTAATTTATCGGTTAATTTTTGGGTAAATCATTGTTCCAATTTTCCGATAAATTTTGAGTAAACAATTATTAAAGTTTACCGGTAAATTTTGGATAAATCATGATTATAATTTTCCGGTAAATTTTGAGTAAACAATTTTTGTAGTTTTCCGACAAATTTTGGGTAATTCAGAATTATAACTTTCCAGTAAATTCTGGATAAATCATTACTATAATTTTTCGATAAATTTTGAGTAAATCATTGCTATGATTTTCAGATAAATTTTGGATAAATAATTGCTATAATTTTTGGGTAAACTTCAAGTAAAGATTGTATTTTTCACAATTTCAGGTTTAGCAGTTTAGGGGATATTCATGTTTTGAATTAATTTTGGATTGTAAATTTGCATAATTTTTTTAATTTCCTTCTCTCCCAACTCTTTAATTTCTATGTATAAATTTTATATAATTTTAAGCGTTTACTAATGAAATATATGCAGATTAATTATCATTGTTTTAAATTTCAAGTTCCTACAGTAAACATTTATTTATTAATTTAAGTTGTAAAATATGGCGGACTTATTGCTACGAAAGCAATCTCTTACGGCCAATCAGAACATCAGGCCAGCCCCACACGATGCGCCATACCGTCAAAGGACAAATGTCTCGTTATCAATCCAATACACCACGGCGATGACAATATGGTAATATGGTAAAAAATATAAAAATGGTAATAAAGAGAAATTCAACAAAATTTATAGAAATATTTTCCAAAAACTCTAAAAAATGGAACTAACTTACATAAAATTATAAAAAACAGTTTTGAGAAAAAAACAAGGTCCTCTTTTCTCATAGAATACAGTAAACATTTAAAAAAAACTGGAGAACTTCATTGGCTCCTTCTAAAATTTCCGTAATAATATTTTTAAAACTTAGTTTTTGAGATATATGCGGATTAATATACTTTACAACTTTGCTAAATTTCAAGTTTCTATATCAAGCGATTTCTAGAAAAACGGCTGTTACAGGCCGGAGATTCTAAGAAAACTACTGTAACTGGCAGATGGAAAAGATAGTGATTTTTTAAAGATTATATTTTTCTCTTCAGATATAAATAACCCTAAAAAACAGAGGAAAGGTGTGTGAGAGTCAGGTTCCCACATATGGAGTTCTGCACATGTTTTATGATTGTTAATTTAAAAATAGTTTTCAAACAAAAAAGTTTTCCTCCTAAACTAATGTAAGACGAAACATTTTTACTTGTTTTCTTCTGTCGTGAGCTCAAAATAAAAACAAATTATAGATTGATCTTACTAAAAATAATATTACCTTTTAAAGGATATTTCGCTCTTATATTCCGAAATTTTATGGGTTGAGTGGTAATTTTTTCATTCACATTTAACACTGTCTATGGGTTATTATTTTCAATACTCTTGCAAAGTATTATTCAAATAATCCTATAATTTAGAAGATGAAAGATACTGACAGATCGGAAGAAGAATTAAGCCAGAGCAATAAAGTTGTCCCTTGACCTTCTGCTCAAAATTCTACAATTATAGTCATGTACAATTTATGACATTACTCAATAAAGTTATTGGCACCATGTCCAATTTAGCTACTGTACATTCGCTTCCAGATATAAATCTATATAAAAAACAACAAAAGATTACAATCTTTAATCAACGTCCTTCACCAGGCGACCTATTCGCAACCTTGCGCTGTCCACTACCTGCAGCACATCCATCCACCCAGCTTCCCGACTCATAGGTCACTCGGAGATTTAATGCGTCCAACCGCCAATTTGCTCGCGAGATGTAGGTCGATACGATCGGTCCATTGCAGCCTCGGGCAAGATGGTCTGTGGGAAAACTGTTGCGCAATGATGGCCGCCGATACCATGAGATGATACGAAGCGTTGCGTTGTTTAAGTACTCTCTGTCTCTGTACTAAGACTTCCCTACTTGCGGAGTTACATACGTGTCTGTTTTTATAAATTGTTAAAGTACCAGTTTTTAACCGCAGTTTTCCTCGCGTGGAAATATGTACATTTTGGAGGGTATATGTACGTTGGCTCTTAATTTTCAAGCATTGAAATCGATTAAAAATTTTGAAATCTAAAAGGGTCCCCAATTGTAAAGAAAAAAATGGATGTTTTTTAGACTTTAATTTCAAAATTTAAAAAAATAAATAAAAATCATAATAATAGCCGTGGTATTTGGTTTATTGAGAAACTTATTTTATACTTTATATTTGTGTTTAAATACGATTTCAGGTATATGGACGTCACGGCTGACTCAAATGAAGCCCAATATGGACGTCCAATTCTCAACCACTTTTTCTGAGTAAATCCTATTCCGATTGACGAATTTTTTGATACTTTCCATAATTAGACTTCTGCTCCATAATCTGGATTGATTTAAAGGGGTAAGATTGACCGAAAAATTCTTCTGGCAGCAGCATTTCTAATGGAAGAGTTTACTAACAGCACTTAATTTATTTGTAAACCATGCCTTTCTTTCGAATGCAACGATGAGTTTTTAGACGAAGAAAAAGTGGAAAAAGGAATTAAAATGAAAAAGTAAGTAAAAACTAAAACTGATTTAGCTGTAGGACTTTCGGATTTACAATATTAGTTTTTTTTATTTATTTGAAATATATATATACAAATAACGGTTAAATTCAATAAACTCGAGTAGTATATCGAAATTATGAACAATGTTTTTGTACCGCAGCTACAAGAGAAGGATGTTGACGAGTTATATGTATGCTCACCATGGTGAGCCACATGAGGCTCACCGTGGGGTATGTCTCGAAGTACACAATTAGAATACTATTTCCGGGAAAAGTCACAAGCCGATTTGGAGACATAATTTAGCCACCCAGATCACCCGACTTAACATCATCTGACTTTTTCCATGGTTTTATCTCAAATTAAGAGTTTTTGATACCCCTCTTATGAATTTGGAGCAGCTGAAGGCTAAAATAAAGGAAAAAGCGAGAGCCATCTCAGTCGATGTTCTGCAGCACGTCATTGCAAATTCGCGCTTACGCTTTGAGGAGTGCGTTCGCCGTGATGGGAGACATCTTGGTGGTGTAATATTCCATATATACAATCCGCATAAATTTATTTTAGCTTACTCTAAATAATATTTTAATTATTGTTTTTTTTTATTATTATTTAGAGTTTGAATTCAACGCTGAGACACCTTTAAAAAAAAAGGAAATATATATATATATATATATATATATATATATATATATATATATACATATATATATATATATATATATCTTAGCCAATTACTTGTTGAATATTCGAATTAGTGACAAATTACGTGTAATTTTCTTTAGCGTATTTCTTAAAATTAAATTAATTTTCTATAAGTTTAATGTTATTTTTTTCAACAAAAATGTTTATGAATATAATAATTAACACTAGGTAATTGTTTCATTCATAACTCGTTATGAAATCATTGAACAAGTTGTGAGTGTATGAATATGTAGGTTATCAAAATCTGTCTTTTAATATTCGTAATTATGAATATTTTTTTTCTACTCCTACAAAGTCACAGTTTAAAAAGTAAACTTAAAAAAACCTAAATATATTTTTAATTTTAAAACGTTTGCCGTGTTAAAATAGTATAGTTTTATAAACATTAATTTCATAATTAAACAGTTTATAAAAAAATTCTCATTCATTTAACAAAAATACATTAAAGAGTGACTTTTTAATTTAATGGATCTATTTCCTGTCCTTTTGCTTTGGTAAGTAGTTTTTTTAGGAGCTTTCTAAATACATAAAAACAAAAAGAAAATCACAAATAACAATTTGGTTTACAGATTGAACCATAACGTAAACCAACTAGCCATAATCATATTCCTTACATCATGAATCTAACAAAAAGAAAAAATACACGGTGAAAAGTTACCATCCTTTATCAAGGAATTAGATGAGGCCACACAATGGTTGAATATGATTACGAGGGTATTGTTTACATATAGTCTCCAAAAACTATTCACAAACTTTTTTAAGTAGTAAAATTTACAGAAAGCCTTCGGATAAGGTTTATAAGGTATTTTGGATTTAAATTTCTTAATTTTAAGAAAAGAAATGTTATAAGCAACAGACAAGAAACCTTATTAAGCTACTTAAATTATATGGAATTTATATACGTTTGTGTATATATATATATATATATATATATATATATATATATATATATATGTATACATATATATATATATATATATATATATATATATATATATATATATGTATATATATATGTATATATAAGCAGTATCTGGAGCCTAAATCATTGGCCTAATCAATTGGTGCTTGGACCATTGGTGTCTAATCAAAGCCTTGCACAATATTCATTTCCGATATATCCCATGAAAACATGAATACTAAATTTTGTTCAAACAACATTGTGAGAAAAATATTTCTATTAGGATAATGTCGAACAGCTCTGCTAGTCATTAATATATATAGCCATTTATCTATGAAACGTATATAATTTATATACGTATATAAAGTTTCACACACATATATACGTATATAGAGATTCACACGCTCCCGACAATTCTCGATTTGCAATTTCTGGATTTGACCGAACGCAATCTCGCGAAGACTTTCATCAATTCATCCATTTATTAAAAAAAAAATTGGCCAACACTTGATACGATCTATACGAGATGAAACAAAACGTAATATCAAGAAGGTTGCACTTTAATCGCCGTCTGGAGAGGTGACAAAATGTTAAGACATTGTTAAGGTATTGTTAAAGCGACGTTAGTTCGCAGGCGGGTCGCGACGAATGTATGAGAAATTAATTCAAGGCCAATTGTTAAGTCGGAGATTAAAATAAATTATGCTTTGAGTTTTCATAATTGTTAAGCTGTGTCGGTTAATTGTTTGTTTGAGTTAAATTATAATCCTATTATATTAAATTATAATATAGCTCTTAAATTTTGGCATAAATTGAACGTGAGATTCTTCCTACAACGTACTCGAATTTACTAAAGTCTATTCTAGAGCTATTGCAAATATCTTTCAGCAAACTGAAATGTCTCTAAAATGTATACGTTTGATTCTTTATTGGCTTCAGGAAATGTGACAATATTTCAGAGCACTGTGTGTCGAAATAAAAAAAAATCAATAGACTTAATTTGTCACTTAATAATTCGATATATAATTACATATTATTATTTTTTAATTTGTTTCTTTATTAGACCTTCTTTCATTTAAAACTCAAGGTTCTACTAAGCATAGTACCCTAGTAGAACCTTGGATACTCTTCTTAAAACTATAAAGGCTCCCTTAATAGTTTTGAGATGTGTATTAAAGACTGTCTTTGAAAGGACATTTCTTTTTGTTGCATTGAGTCAGAAGCTTGAATTTGTACAGGAGTTCTAGATCTAAATATTTTATATCGATTTCCACTTAATAGCTGTTTCTAAAAAAATATATCTTGATATACAAACAAAAGGAAAACAAAGCCATTTTCATGTATTTCATGTTGGAATGATTTTTTTCGCGCACTTCCTGGAGTTAAGTGTCTTTTAAAATGCATTAAAATACGTCCTAAAACATTTTTATTTAATCGCTACATTGATCAGATGTAAATTTGCAAATTTTTTTACAATTATTCTCCAAATGCTCTAATTGTCCAACTAAGTGTTCTTCTAAAAATTAAAAAAAAAATTGGGACGATAACTTTAAATGAAAATCGGTATAGTTAAGTCAATTTATAATATACAAAAAAGACCCTACGAATTTGATCTCTGGGGTTTTCTTATACTTTTTGATGAATTTTAAAAAAGTCTTGTTTAATTTAAATATTACGTCAAACAATTTAAAAAAGAAAAAAATATAGGTAAATCAACGTCAAGAGAAAACATCGATGGTTTAACATCCACCTCAAAATACTTAAAACATAGAAATGTGATGTTAAAAATAAATTATCGACATATGTGCGTCAATAGTGAATGATCATGGAAGGGATGATGAGGAGATGCAAACATTACGAAAGGAATATTTTTAGACGACCTTCAGATACGTGAATGGACAGGCCATTCATGATATGAGGGTCCAATTTATTCTACAGTTTGGCAGTTTGAGTTTGAGTGAAGAAATATTCGTAGAAGTAGGTATCGTCTTTAGGAGTAAGTTAAGTAAGTATTATCGACAATGATGACAATATTATTATTGAGTTTAAAACCACGGTTTATTGATTAGAAACACTTCTGGTTCTAATGATGCTCTAGCGTATACAAATTGTTCAGAGTAGTTGTGTTTCAAGCATTACTTTTTACTTATCCCCAATTATATGTGATACAGATTTCCGAAGTAAATACGTAATTTTAGGAAAAAAAATCTTATTTTCAATTATTTAATATACAATAAACTAAATGGATTTTCATCCAAAATAATTAGAGTGTAACAGAGGAAAAATTATAATGGAAACTGAAAGATTCGTTCGGCGAAAAATGTGCCATGTAAGTTATTGTTTATATTTTATAGTCCACCGTCGCCCGGCTTGAAATTTTTGGAAAAATACAAAAGTAGCATAGCTAATATTACTTTATCCAACGTAAAAGAATACTTAAAAATATGATCATACTATCTAAAGTTATAATTCAACAGTTGCTAAACCATTTTACTCACAGAAAGTCTCCAAAATTATCTCCAAAAGTATAAGACTGCACTATCTTTCGACGATATGAATGGCTAACAGTCGTAACACTACTTAAGTATCAGTAAATATGATCATACTATCTGAAGTTCTGATTTAACAGTTGCTAAACCATTTTTATAACAGAAACTCTCCGAAATGATCTCCAAAAGAATAAGACTGCACTATCTTTCGACGATATGAATGGCTAACAGTCGTAACACTACTTAAGTATCAGTAAATATGATCATACTATCTGAAGTTCTGATTTACCAGTTGCTAAACCATTTTTATCACAGAAACTCTCCGAAATGATCTCCAAAAGAATAAGACTGCACTATCTTTCGACGATATGAATGGATAATAGTCGTAACACTACTTAAGTATCAGTAAATATGATCATACTATCTAAAGCACTGATTTAACAGTTGCTAAACCATTTTACAGAAAGTCTCCGAAATTATCTCCAAAAGAATAAGACTGCACTATCTTTCGACGATATGAATGGCTAACAGTCGTAACACTACTTAAGTATCAGTAAATATGATCATACTATCTAAAGTTCTGATTTAACAGTTGCTAAACCATTTTTATCACAGAAACTCTCCGAAATTATCTCCAAAAGAATAAGACGGCACTATCTTTCGACGATATGAATGGCTAATAGTCGTAACACTACTTAAGTATCAGTAAATATGATCATACTATCTAAAGCACTGATTTAACAGTTGCTAAACCATTTTACAGAAAGTCTCCGAAATTATCTCCAAAAGTATAAGACTGCACTATCTTTCGACGATATGAATGGCTAACAGTCGTAACACTACTTAAGTATCAGTAAATATGATCATACTATCTAAAGTTCTGATTTAACTGTTGCTAAACCATTTTTATCACAGAAACTCTCCGAAATGATCTCCAAAAGAATAAGACTGCACTATCTTTCGACGATATGAATGGCTAACAGTCGTAACACTACTTAAGTATCAGTAAATATGATCATACTATCTGAAGTTCTGATTTACCAGTTGCTAAACCATTTTTATCACAGAAACTCTCCGAAATGATCTCCAAAAGAATAAGACTGCACTATCTTTCGACGATATGAATGGATAATAGTCGTAACACTACTTAAGTATCAGTAAATATGATCATACTATCTAAAGCACTGATTTAACAGTTGCTAAACCATTTTACAGAAAGTCTCCGAAATTATCTCCAAAAGAATAAGACTGCACTATCTTTCGACGATATGAATGGCTAACAGTCGTAACACTACTTAAGTATCAGTAAATATGATCATACTATCTAAAGTTCTGATTTAACAGTTGCTAAACCATTTTTATCACAGAAACTCTCCGAAATTATCTCCAAAAGAATAAGACTGCACTATCTTTCGACGATATGAATGGCTAATAGTCGTAACACTACTTAAGTATCAGTAAATATGATCATACTATCTAAAGCACTGATTTAACAGTTGCTAAACCATTTTACAGAAAGTCTCCGAAATTATCTCCAAAAGTATAAGACTGCACTATCTTTCGACGATATGAATGGCTAACAGTCGTAACACTACTTAAGTATCAGTAAATATGATCATACTATCTAAAGTTCTGATTTAACTGTTGCTAAACCATTTTTACCACAGAAACTCTCCGAAATGATCTCCAAAAGAATAAGACTGCACTATCTTTCGACGATATGAATGGCTAACAGTCGTAACACTACTTAAGTATCAGTAAATATGATCATACTATCTAAAGCACTGATTTAACAGTTGCTAAACCATTTTACAGAAAGTCTCCGAAATTATCTCCAAAAGAATAAGACTGCACTATCTTTCGACGATATGAATGGCTAACAGTCGTAACACTACTTAAGTATCAGTAAATATGATCATACTATCTAAAGTTCTGATTTAACAGTTGCTAAACCATTTTTATCACAGAAACTCTCCGAAATTATCTCCAAAAGAATAAGACTGCACTATCTTTCGACGATATGAATGGCTAATAGTCGTAACACTACTTAAGTATCAGTAAATATGATCATACTATCTAAAGCACTGATTTAACAGTTGCTAAACCATTTTACAGAAAGTCTCCGAAATTATCTCCAAAAGAATAAGACTGCACTATCTTTCGACGATATGAATGGCTAACAGTCGTAACACTACTTAAGTATCAGTAAATATGATCATACTATCTAAAGTTCTGATTTAACAGTTGCTAAACCATTTTTATCACAGAAACTCTCCGAAATTATCTCCAAAAGAATAAGACTGCACTATCTTTCGACGATATGAATGGCTAATAGTCGTAACACTACTTAAATATCAGTAAATATGATCATACTATCTAAAGTTCTGATTTAACAGTTGCTAAACCATTTTTATCACAGAAACTCTCCGAAATTATCTCCAAAGGAATAAGACTGCACTATCTTTTGACGATATGAATGGTTAACAGTCGTAACACTACTTAAATATCAGTAAATATGATTATACTATCTAAAGCACTGATTTAACAGTTGCTAAACCATTTTACTCACAGAAAGTCTCCGAAATTATCTCCAAAAGTATAAGACTGCACTATCTTTCGACGATATGAATGACTAACAGTCGCAATACTACTTAAGTATCAGAATGTAGTTCGTATGGAGTAAATTAGAGAATTAGTTTCTTAACTAATGTATATGAAGTACATTTTAATTAAGTTAATTTAACATATCCCTAATCGTCTTTATTGTTCTTATTCCTTACCACATAACTTAAAAACGGAAGTTTTGTTACCACTCTTTTACATATCTTCACATTTATGACATTATTATATTGTAGTAGTAAAGTTAAATAGTAACTTTAATTATATTATAGTTATGGACCTAAACTCAAGATATTAAACTTAAGTCACATAAAAGAAAGTACGTTAATTTTCGAATTATGTGCGCAAGGATATGACCCGTCGTCATTTTTTTATAAATCCAAATTAATTTCATTTTATGACAGTCCGCAGAGGTAAGCTTGGCCTGGTTTGTTTTGGAAACAACGAAAATGAAAAAAATCGGGAGCTTATTCCACAAATTCTGTCATGTACGCATGACTGTTTCTAATGTTTTTTTTATAATTTACTAGTTAGGTTAATTGAAATTACGATTTCAATGTTATATATCAAATTAGTTTACCATATTAAAACAACTGCAATAATCTTTGCTGAATTCTGAATTAATTGGTTAAAAAGGAACTGCATCTGTAAAGTTCAATCCAATAAATCCTTGCTTGATGAAATGAGTAAAAAGTTGCGTATCAGAAAACGCACTACAGAAAATATACTTATTAACTTTTGTACGCGTCACGCAAAATAAATTTACTGTAAAAGATAGTTACATCACAAGATGATGAGCAAACTAACGGAATCGTGAAAATAAAATAACAAATCCTAATTAGGGATCAAATTTCAAAACCATCAAGTCGAACGAGCACTATATGTTTTGGGTAGAGTCGAAAATGGTTGAGAAAGAATATATGTAACAATATAGACATAAAAACAATTGAAGACGCACAGGAACACCCGACTAGTGAGGTCTGTCGGAACACTTGATTGAACCGCTACCATCAGTTTCCTTTCGTATATTTTTCATTTTTACTCTCATAAGAAGTTTCATTTTAAAAACAAATTTGCTCTCACTTAATGGAGGGGGGGGGAGAAATTTTTTTTTTATTTTACGTCATATTGATCGAGATTTCATGATCAACCAATAATAATAGACACCAACATCACATTGGGAGGTGCCAATATTCCGCGAGTAAATAAATTTAAATATCGAGAATAAGTCATTTATAAATATGGTTCAATCCAAGCAGACGTTATACATGGAACAATCTTAGCAAAGAACAAGTGACGTATGAACAAAACCCATATGGATAAAGTCTATATGACCAAAATGCCTGGACTCTGCTGGGCTGGTGGAGTAACGCTCAAAGACAAAGTAAAATGTGAATATGTAAAGTGGAGTTTCAAAGTAGCTCCGAGACTGAAAGGGTGCGGTCACGTAATGCAGAAACACACAAATAACGTCCTGAAGAAGTGCCGACCTCTAGAAACAGGGGTAGACCTGCTACTACACGCACGTGTCAAGGGCGACATAAAGAAGTTGGGTCTATCCAAAGAAAATGATTACACGAGAAGCAGATGGCGCCTCAAAATTAAATAAATATTTCTACGTACCGAGAAGCGGCAAAGACAAAGAAGATTGAATCGAGGTTTCCATATGAAGCAAAATTGTATGCAGGCAAGTTTAAAATTGAAGGAGTTATGAAATTATGACAAACGGACGGACAAGGCAAAATGACAAAGATGGGTAAATTGATTATTGAATGAGATACTTTCATTGAATATGTTTGGCGTTAATTTTATAGAAATTCACTATTCATAATTAAATGAAACTATGTGATGTAGTATTATTTCTACTTTCTTTAAGTTCTCTATCACGACCTAGGTTTCGTCGGTGGGCTATTAGCAAAGAGTATTCAATTTAAACAAGAAATTCTTTGCTAATAGCCCACCTGAAGATGTAATACAACGAAACCTAGGTCGTGGTAGAGAGCCTAAAGAAAGTAGAAATAATACTACATCACGTAGTTTCATTTAATTGGAGATACTTTTATGTTGACAAATTTATGTTAAAGGCAAAAAAATTATGAATTCCCGAAAAATAAAAAAACAAGGTAATACCTGTTAGGTAGGCGTAAGATTCAGACTACAAAGTTTCCATGCACCCTTAGGTATATTCCTATATATGAATGTTTAAACATTCAAGTATACGTAAAATTTCTTTTAAACTATTTACAAATATCTGTATTCTTTTTCACTGTGTTCACATTCGCAGGCTAGGCTGAAGAGATAGAAATTAAATATTTAATTTCTATAAGTTTTTAATTGTTTAATTCAATTTGACCAAAATAATTTTATTTTAAAGTTCCTACTAACTAAATGCCGTTATCCTGTTCTTTTTTCAAATTTATGACACACGTAGTTTAAAAGTGGAGGAAGGATGAGAACATTGTACCACTCGTAAATCACGAAGAAGACTGGATATCCCAAAGAAGGAACGTAGCCCCAAGAAGAGACGAGTCTACAAGAAATGACACGGTCCGAAGAAAGGGCCATTCGTAAATAATATTCCTAGACATTTTTGAATGCACTTCGAAAGACCCCCTTTTTTCATATCCCCTTGATAGAATTGGAGGGTCCCTCCATGAGATGAAAATCATCATCAAGTTCTGTGCATAGACAATTAAATGAAAAAAAACCTTGATTAGATATAAAAGGGTAGAAAACACCTTACACATTGCTTAGTTTAGCATATTACGAAAGAGGATTCTTATTTAATTATGTAACTATACAAATTTAAATATATTTTTTTTCCTATTTCTGTATATAACCTAAAATCCCAAACTATGTTTTTGTTCTATTTCTATTTTACGAATTCACGAAAAAAGTGCTTATAGGATTAAAAAGTTCTTTATTCAAGTCTTCTGTGGAGAAAAAAGTAGAATACCCCTCATCAAAAATAAATATCAATCTCTGAACAACACAAATTTAAGCCGATATACAGAATTTGAAACTAGCCTATAGGAAATAGCCATCACACCGCGCATTTGTTCTGTTAGTTTCCACATCTTTCAATACATCTTACACTTATGTCATGGTAACCTTATTTATTAAAGGACAATATTAAATAAAGGAATATATTTATTTATTAATTATTGACACACAAACAGTAATGTCACAATTTAATTTAATGATACAACTTGAGAAGACAAAATTGAATATACAATATGGATTCAACCGTTCGACATTAAATGAATCCTCATATACTAGACTAGCGTGACCCGTGCGAAGTCTTCGCATTATTTATTTCATTATGAAGCTCAGATGACAGATCAAACAAATATTTTACTAAAATTGACATATAGAGGCGCAAGTATCAAAAGCATTGAGCTAAAGCGACACTTTATTTATACGTGAGTGGATTTGAAATTAAACAAAAATTTTACCGACCGTCAATCATATTGACGTTGAGCCGTTAGATTAATTAATTTGCAAAAACAATAGCAATAATAAATTTTTTAGTTGTGGATGCCGGTAGAGCAAGCAATTATGTATAAAATGATATATAATTTATGTGGAATAGTTGTGAGGTTTTTTCTAAAAAGGGAATGTAACATCTTAACCTTAGCGTATTAATATATATGATGATGATGATGTACCTCAATTGTACACCAAAAATGAATTAAAAAATTCAATAGTTTAGTCACAAAAGTTTAGTCATAAGTGTTTTAAATAGTTTGTAATTTCAAATACGATGTATTTAATTTCAAATACGATGTATTTAATTTCAAAGACGATATATTTAATTTCAAATACGATGTATTTAATTTCAAATACAATGTATTTAATTTCAAATACGATGTATTTAATTTCAAATACGGCTCGCTGCTTTGCTACCGGTGCCAATAAAACAATAATCGCGCGGCGTCGCTGTTGTCGCATAACGTTAATATTGCAGATGGTGCTTACATTTTGTTTATATTAAAATACTATTTAATTTATTTGAATTTTTTTTTTATTCTTGGCGTAATTGTTTATTTGACTATTTTAAAATATTTATGACAGTACTGACTGGGTTTTCATTTAATGTCGAACGATCAAATCCTCATTTTGTATAATTTTTTGTGACAACACTAAATACATTTGACACGGCGTCATTAATTAGATATTAACTTTATTATATTATTCCAAATAACATAAATTTCAATTAATTATAATTAATTCAATTAGTAATCAGTAGTGGAATTAGTCAATAAAACTGACAGTGAAATAAGATTAGAACAAAACAGATGAAATTAATGAATGAATTAGATTGAATTTATATAAATATAAGATTGAAATATATACAATTTTACTTTGTTTTATGTAGAAGTTGCTTGTTCATGTAATTCTCATTAAGTTTATGTTTAAATAATAAAGTTGAGGACCCAAAAAAATAATTGGTTGAAGTTCATTTAGGATACGGCTTATTCTAATTAAGGCTTATCAAAATTTTTTATCACTTTATTAAAATTAGGTAACTTTACGTAAAGCGAAATAAGGCACCATTTTAATGGCGTAGCCATCGAAATAAAAGCTTTTACGAAGATACAGCATGTGGACGTTTACTTTCAGGCTAATAACTCATAGGGATTACGTTATTCATAAAGAAACATTATGCAATATAGAACTGATTGTAACAATTGAGTAATACAATGATTGACTTGAGTTTTACCTTAATTAAATTTTATTTTCAGTTTATTAAAAATTCATTCCACAAACTTTGGATACTTTTTATGAGATATATATTAATTTAGATAATGTCCAGTATATTTTGATGGTTTCGCAAAAATGTCATATTTTGAACAGTGCTCTTTGCTTGTGTTCGCTTTAAGAGACTGCAAAGTAAATTTTACGTTACTTGTATTAATCCATATATGTTTATGACAATTCAATGTATTACTTTCACTGTGTCATTGATTTTATCAACATTCGATGTATCATTTCTACTGTAACCATAGTTTTATGATAATTCTACTACTGTACCAATGAGTTTTTTACAATTCAATGTACCATTTCTGCGGTATCGATTATTTTATAACAATTCGATGTACCACTTCCCATGTGTCATTGACGTTATGACAAATTGGTGTATTACTTTAAACGCATTGATTATTTTATGACAATTCAATGTACTATAGAAAGTATCGATGATGTTATTACAATTTGATGCACCGCTTTTTCTGGCCGAATTAGAAGTATACAACTTTTTGCCGCCATTTTGTTTAAGCATCAAATTTGACAGTTATTTGTGGATTAATACTTCGCAGCAAATTTCTTATGGAGCGGTTTTCATTTAAGCGACGTGTTTTAATAATAAAAACGTTTTACGCAAACCAATCTTCTGTTGTGGAAATGCTGAGAAAATTGCTACCAATTTTGCGTAGAAAACACTTTCGCGACTAACAATAACTTGTTTGGTGAATAAATTTGAGTAACATGGCAATGTAACAGATAAACCAGTTCCTGATCGTGCAAAAAGAGCTCGATATCTGGCGGCGATCCTAGTAATTGAGAATTATGATGACTTCAACATGTACCAGATAAATCAGTTCCTCGTCGTGGCAGAAGAGCTCGTTTGGACAAAAATATTTAAATGGTTCATGAAAGTGTAGCCAAAAATCCCAAATTGTCAGGATCCAACATTGTTACCATGCGGCGATCTCAGTAATTGAGAATTATGAGGACTTCACTACAGACTAATTTGAAGAAAGACCTGCGTCTGTGCCCATATAAGGTTTAGATAACTCATGGACTTAAGCTTCGGGATTATGAACGCCATCGTAACTTCTGTAATTTTATGCTGACTAGATTGGATGACTCGAACTGGGATGTCTCGAATTCGGACGGAGTTGTTAACAAAGAATTCTCACTATTGGTGCGACGAACGCCGTTCGTTGATCCACGAATGATCAGTTGCATCCACGTCGAATCAGAGTTTGATGTGGAATTTGGTCAGAAGGGTAATTGGGCCCTACTTCCTTGAAGATGCTACAGCTGCTTCAGTAACAGTAAATGGCGATCGTTATCGTGAGATGGTAAACAATTTTTACGTAACATAAAATGGAAGATTTGGAAAACATGTGGTTTCAACAAAATTGCACCTCATGCCACACAGCAAGAGACACAATTGAAACATTGAGTTGGATTTGTCCAGGTCAATTAATTTCAAGTAATGGTGGTATGGAATGATCCCCAAGATCACGGGATCCAACAGCTCCTGAGGATTTTCTGTGGGGCTATCTAAAGGGATATGTCTTTGCTAACAAGCAAACGAATCTTCAGTTATAAGGGAATATCCGCGATGCTGTCAGTGGGATAACGCCAGAAATATTCGAAATTGGGATGAAAAACGCGATGAAATGAGCTCACATTTGTGATGTTGCAAGAGGTGGACATTTGGCAGATGTTATATTCCATACGCAATTGCTAATTCTAAATAAAGAATTTTTGGAAAAATACCTAGAATTTTTTATTTGCAACAAAATAAATTTTATAAAATAAGTTGTAATCTTATTTTGCCACCTGTACCACTTCTACTGTATATTTGTGTTTGGTTGTGACGATACGATCTATACGAAACACGTTTCTATATGCTTGTTGATAATGTTTATTGTAATATCTCGGCAAACAAATTAAATGGCACGGACATGTCACAACATCTCCTTAGCAGTTTCACACTTTCGCTTATTCTTTTCTATAGCAGACTTGGTTTAACAATTCGGCGTATCTAACAGCAAACACAATGAGTGCGTGGTTGATTTCTTTGTTTGTGAATTGGTCACTTTGTACGTATCCTTCTTTGTTTGCCAATGTCGTATCGTGATGTAAACTAAATTAAGAAATTTCAAAATCTTAATGAACTGAATTGAGTTTTTATTGGTATTATCAGGTTAATCTTTTAGTGAAACCATTTTTAATTTCCATTCGTTCATGTATGATAGTTTGTTTGTACAATTTTAGATTAATATGCATGAAATTGTGCAAATAGTTGAGTCGTATAGATAGATTAATTAAATATGAAGGAAAATGATAACGGTATTTTCGTTAAGCGACAGGTAAAATTAGAGCTATTTTTTTCACGTGTCCCATTGCGTTTTTTATTTTTATTTATTAACGAATTTCAAAATCGTAATGAACTGAATTGAGTTTTGGATGATATTATCAGGTTGATCTTTTAGTGAAACCATTTTCATGTTTCTTTCGTTCGTATATAATTGTTTGTACAGTTTTAGATTAATATGCATGAAATTTTGCAAGTAGTTGAGTCGTACAGATATATCAATTAAATATGAATAAAAATAGTGACATTATTTTCATTAAGGCACAGATAAATTTAGAGCAGTTTTTTTTCAGGCATCCCATTGCGTTTTACATTTCTTTTTATTTATTTTAAGCTCCATGTTTGATATATTAAATTTCGAAATGACACGTAACATGTCCCGACTTAAAGTACAATTTTAAAAAATATATTTAAAATAATTAACAGCAGTTTAATTTGTTATTAACGTGGTTAATTTACTTAGGATATATTTAATATATAGACAGTATATTTTGTTTACTTGGGACATAGAAAATTTGTCTTTTATTATATTAATGCCAACATTTCAGTATCCTGGCAGGAAGAATGAATTTTTTATAAATTCTAATTTTTAAGTAGAGTTTAAAAATAAACTCTAAACATTTGAAAACTTGCAATTATTTAAACATATTTAACAGAATATTTATTTTCTAGTTTACATTTTTTTGAACTGAAATTCATTCAGGTTCTTACTTTCTGCCATATATGCAATAAGGGGGGCTCCCTTCATTGTATATTTAATGTGGCGAGTTTAGAATTTTTAATGTGGCGAGTTTAGAATTTTTAATGTGGCGAGTTTAGATAAATAGTTTGATAGAAGTTTTATAAAAAGTTAGTTTGAAAATATTAACAGATTAGCCAAAATTTTTTTAAACTTGTCATGGTTTATATTAAAATATAATCTCTAATAAACTGAATGTTGAATTTAAGGAAACGTGTACTGATATTTGTAATAAAAAAATTTCTTCCGCTTTTGAAAGTAGTAATAAAAACAGAGTATTTTGGTTAAGTTACTTTCTTTACTCGTGTTTCTTACCAGTACTGATAAAAACAGAGTACAATACGGATTCGCCTCCACATCTGTCCAATAGTTTGCACAGACTTTTCAAATGTTAACACTCTTACTAATAAATTTGGAATAGAAAGTTACACCTTATATAAAAAGAATAGATTACGAATAAACTCTGTGCAATTGAAAGTAGAAAAAAAACGGAGTATTTTGATTAAGTTACTTTCTTTACGCGTGTTTCTTACCGGTACTGATAAAAACAGAGTACAATACGGATTCGCCTCCACATCTGTCCAATAGTTTGCACAGACTTTTCAAATGTTAACACTCTTACTAATAAATTTGGAATAGAAAGTTACACCTTATATAAAAAGAATAGATTACGAATAAACTCTGTGCAATTGAAAGTAGTAAAAAAACGGAGTATTTTGATTAAGTTACTTTCTTTACGCGTGTTTCTTACCGGTACTGATAAAAACAGAGTACAATACGGATTCGCCTCCACATCTGTCCAATAGTTTGCACAGACTTTTCAAATGTTAACACTCTTACTAATAAATTTGGAATAGAAAGTTACACCTTATATAAAAATAATAGATTACGAATAAACTCTGTGCAATTGAAAGTAGTAAAAAAACGGAGTATTTTGATTAAGTTACTTTCTTTACGCGTGTTTCTTACCGGTACTGATAAAAACAGAGTACAATACGGATTCGCCTCCACATCTGTCCAATAGTTTGCACAGACTTTTCAAATGTTAACACTCTTACTAATAAATTTGGAATAGAAAGTTACACCTTATATAAAAAGAATAGATTACAAATAAACTCTGTGCAAATAAACGTTACAAATAAACTCTGTAACAAGCTCGTCATAACTTCATCTGTCAAAAATTATTCTAACTTCGACCTAAGTTTAACTTTGTTATAATCTACAAATAGTTGACATTTCGATAAGTATACATGACAACAAATCAGTTTTTGTAATTCGATTATGTTTTGTAATCATTTTATAAAAAACTATTGTATGTAATTCGATTTGTACAACCGAAGCTATCGAGGAAAAGTATCATTTAATTTATCGCGTGCAGCTAGCACTAGAGAAATGTTTATTAATGACAATTTTTAAATAAATAGAATTTAAAAATAGTCGACATTTCGATATGTACATATAACAACACATCAGTTTTTGCAATTCGATTATGTTTTATAATCAAGTTAAAGAAAACTGTTGTATGCAATTCGATTCCTAGAACCGAAACTATCGAGGAAAATATTATTTAAGTTTTTATATTAAATTAAATAAAATTCTAGTAATATTTTCAATTAGTCTTAGAATATTTTAAGGATAATTGTGATATTGTTCCAATATTTCATTGCAAAATGTTAAATTAACCATTATGTGCTCATGCTGTTTTCACGGTTAGCTCATGTTCTTTTTCAGCATCTCACGCTCTTTCGTAGCATGAAAAAAAGAGAAAAATTCAACAAGAACGGACAGAAGCAAAGAATATTCTAAATTTGACAATGCTCTAAAGACGCCATCTGATGTGACAGATGTAATTTGTATTCACAATTATAGACAAAAACTCATATTTTACATATTTGTCTATGAAACGCGATATCGTCACGTGGAATTTTCGAAATAAATTCGTAGTAGTTATTTTATGGTTTCACTGAGTTTATTAATAGTAACTGATACCTTTATTAAACCAACCTTATGAACTGTATAAGTATTCTTAGAACAAGAGCGGTATAACTTCAGTATAAGCATTTTTATTAGTAACGGTGTAATAGTTTAAGGTCTTTAAATATTTTAAAACTATGCCAGCTAAACAACTAACCTAGCTAAAATTTAAACAAATGGATGACTTTTTATGTGGATCGATCAGGTTAAAGAAAATAAATTACTTAGTCCCCTAATTTAGACTCCCTCCTCCTCCAAGAAAGGGGAAAAAACATTTTTGAGAGTTTTGAATATATTTGGCGCTAATTTTGTAGAAATTCATTATCCACAATTAAATGAAACTACGTGATGTAGTATTATTTCTACTTTCTTTAATTTCTTTACCACGACCTAGGTTTCGTTGTATTACATCTTCAGGTGGGCATTTAGCAAAGATTCTATTGGAATTTTTTGAGAGCTTTTCATGTTGACAGCGTGTGTAATTTCTGAGAAAATTTTCTTGTGCCGCAAACAGCGGAACGATCAACGAAGTCTTGCCAAAAAAGTTTATTTTTTACTATCTTGGTATGGAATGAAGTCCTTGAAATATTTTATATAATAGTAACTACTTACTCAGTTTTTGTCATAATAATGAATTATAACATATCGTCATAACAAATTTGACCTTTCATGACACACTTATGATGTTACTGGAAATTTATTTATCCAAAACAAAAAACAAAAAAAAAGTTTAATGTCGTCTATAAAGAGCGTATCTTCTCCTTAGTGTCCTCTCCTGTTACCGACAAAATTTTTTTGTAATGTTATTAAACCTAGCGCGAATCCACACACACAACTTTCACATTACGTCAACAAAAATTACATAATAGCTGGTCAATATATTAGACATAAGGACAATCTAAAAATTACATTTCATAACAAAAATCACAAAATTACTTGCAATACATTACGAGTTTAAGAATTAAATGTGCTCACAAACGGATATGCAACCATTTCCTGTCGCATACCAAATGGAGGAACACTTCAGTTTTTCACTTTTACTTAGAGAGTACTACGGAAAATTGAAGAAAATGATACGAAAATGTCTGCGCGAATAATAAAGTGTCATAAGAACTACAGACCTATAATTTTAAAAATAAATTAAACTTCAAAAATCTGTTTAAATCTAGCCAGCAAGTTCAGCAAAGTTCGAAATGGGGATGGTAAGAAGTAGCTTGCAGTTTATTTAATTTCAGTCGCTTAAATGGAAGTAAATAAATCTGAACACTGCGACTATTGCATCTGCTGCAAGTGTATGCTTTATTATTTACTTAGTAAATAAATCTGATCACTGCGACTAAATAAATCTGATCACTTTAGTAAATAAATTTGATCACTTTAGTAAATAAATCTGATCACTGCGACTATTGCATCTGCTGCAAGTGTATGCTTTATTATTTACTAGCGTCCCAGCCTCCGGTTTTGACGATAGAAGTTATTATAACTCTGGTATTTTCACAAGTAATCAACTTTTAGTATAACTTATTTAATTACATTAAATTTATTTATTTAATTATGTACTGCTAACTTATTATTAAAATTAGATTGTCTTATTATCGTTATTAAAAATAGGTGTAATAAATTTAATGTTTCTGTTAAAAAATGATGTACTTTTTACAGAAAGATCTCTTTCCGAAAAGTTGCATTAAAATTGATTACTTGCTAAATAGTTACAATCCAAAAATAATTTTGTCGCCTTCAAGATGGGGTGCTGGAGAAGGACGCTCCGCATACCATGGATCACCAAAAGAACGAATAAGTATTTCCTTACGCAGTTAAAGATCAAAACTAGACTTTTGACGATCTGCTACCAAATTATTCCCAGTTACTTCACGCCGGCAACCGCATCCTTGTCAAGTTGGTTGTGGTAGACAAGGTGAAAGGAAAGACACCTTGCGGTCGATCATCTTGACGTTGGTGTATCCAAGTAACCGCTATCACTTCAATTCCTGTAGCAACTACCCTGAGGGAAGGTGAAATCGAACAAAGTAGAGAAATCTTGTAGAACATAAAACCAAGAATACCTTTCAAGAACAGACCTTTAAAAATGAAGAAGATAACCCAGAAGAATTAATTTTCAAAAAAAATTTTTAAATAATGTAATTTTTTTAACTCCCTTTTTTTATACCTTCCCTTTTTTATATACGGTTTGTCTCCAATCATGGCGACTGTTTCTCTACCGTTTTGAATCTTTTTTAACTTGTTTTCAAATTTAACTTTAAAGAATCAATAATCGATTAGTTTTTTCTGACATCAAGTGAATGTGCAAAAAGAGTGTGGTACATAAGTGTTTGACAGACAAAATTAACTAAGAAGAAGCTTGATGAGTGAACCAAGCAAAGATTATGAGTTGTGAGTTAATCAGTTCATAAATGTATTGTGTAAATAATAAATTTAATTGTTAGCACGGCTATTATTATTTCATGTAAGTGCAGTGTTAGATATATTACCCATGCACTTGCAAGTGTGAACTCGTGAATGTATATTCTTAATTCGTGGATGTATATTTCTAATTCATGGATGTATATTCCTAATTCGTGGATGTATATTCTTAATTCGTGGATGTATATTCCTAATTCGTGGATGTATAATATAATGGCCATTTTCAGTCACCACAGGTTATGTTTTCACAAACTTTTGAAATTAATTGTCTCATTTTTATCCTATATTTGCCTATTTTTTGGTAAAATCTTTATAAGATTTTTGGGTAATTTTAAATGCTATTATTATCAATAATATTAGCAGTTAATCTTACTATTGTTTTTTTAGATATAAGTATAAGGGCGCTGTTGATGACTTATATGTTTCATTGATGTTTGTCTGTTTATTAATTATAATTAACTAATGTAAACATATTGCATTATCTAAATATTTTAATTTTAATAATAATCTGATATGAAATTAATATTAATGAATTGAAAAAAAAACATTCGTGTACTCTTTTGCTTTTTGTTATTTTTCCCAAATTTCCTTTCTAACTCTCTGATGCTAGCTTAGAAAAAAAAATTGTACCATTATTGAGGTTCGGTTCAACTGATTTTTTTTTAAATATTTTTATTTTTAACTATTTAAGTGTCAGCTGCAAGTGAAGTAAGCCGCAAATATAAACAACGTGAGTCGTGAAAACAAGAGTTTTACAGCTATTTCAGAAAACAAATAATAAACAGACGCACGGGTTTCATTTCACTTTTAAAGTTGATAATCGTCTGACTCTGTAACCATCCTGCGTTATGTGTAAGAGGGTTTTCCCACACTTTGGCGCTACCCGGTCATTGACCGCCTGCGGCCGCAATCATTTTTGCCAATACTTTATCACGTTTACACCGTGCTATGAATCTTGAATGATATAAGATACGTCAAGTTAATTTCAAAACTGTCAAGTAAGTTATAAAAATGATATAGCCTATGCCGGATCACCACGTTTTTACGTGGAGAAAGAATTGAATATATTTGGCGTTAATTTTGTAGAAATTCATTATTCACAATTAAATGAAACTACGTGATAATACTACATTATTTCTACTATCTTTAATTTTTTTACCACGACCTAGGTTTCGTTGTATTACAACATCTTCAGGTGGGATATAAGCAGATATCTTTGCTTATATCCCACCTGAAGGTGTTGTAATACAACGAAACCTAGGTCGTGGTAAAGAAATTAAAGATAGTAGAAATAATACTACATCACGTAGTTTCATTTAATGGTGGAGAAAGAAATAAACTAAAAGTGTTATTAAAAGATGTTGTTTCAACTTCAGAGTTATTTAAAGATGTTGTTTTATTTTCAGAGTTATTTAAAGATGTTGTTTTGTTTTCAGAGTTATTTAAAGATGTTGTTTCATTTTCAGATTTATTTAAAGATGTTATTTTGTTTTCAAAGTTATTTAGAGATTTTGCTTCATTTTCAGAGGTATTTAAAGATTTTGTTTCATTTTCAGGGTTATTTAAAGATGTTGTTTTATTTTCAGAGTTACTTAAAGATGTTGTTTTGTTTTCAGAGTTATTTAAAGTCGTTGTTTCATTTTCAGTTATTTAGGGATGTTGCTTCATTTTCAGGGTTATTTAAAGATGTTGTTTTATTTTCAGAGTTACTTAAAGATGTTGTTTCATTTTCAGAGTTATTTAAAGATGTTGTTTCCTTTTCAGAGTCATTTAAAGATGTTGTCTCATTTTCAGAGTTATTTAAGGATGTTATTTCATTTTAGGGGTTACTTAAAAGTGTTTCATTTTCAGAGCTATTTAAAGATGTTGTTTCATTTTGAAAGATATTTTAAGATGTTGTTTCATTTTCCGAGTTATTTTAGGATGTTGTTTAATTTTCAGAATTATTTAAATATGTTGTTTCATTTTCAGAGTTATTTAAAGATGTTGTATCATTTCTCGAATTATTTAAAGTTATTGTTTCATTTCTCGAGTTATTTGAAGATGTTGTTTCATTTTCAGAATTATTTAAATATGTTGTTTCATTTTCAGAGTTATTTAAAGATGTTGTTTCATTTTCAGAGTTATTTTAAGGTGTTGTTTCATTTTCAAAGATATTTTAAAATGTTTCATTTCTCGAGTTATTTAAAGATATTATTTCATTTTCAGAATTACTTAAAGATGTTGTTTCATTTTTAGTGTTATTTAAAGATGTTGTTTTATTTTCAGATTTATTTAAAGATGTTATTTCATTTTGAGTTATTCAAAGATGTTGTTATCACCTGCGCTTAACGCAAAGGTGGCAATGCTTATGTGGAACGTGCATTTGTTTTTGGTTCTAGTAAGCCCTAGATAATTCAGCTGAGGTAAGTGGCAGATTTTGGATTTTCGTAGTCCAAACTATGAAGCTGGGAAAGTTTTTCTTTTAATTTTCGTTTGTATTATTTGTTTGTTTTATAACGTTTTGTTATACATAGATACGTAGGTATGTAGTCTGATCGACTGGTCAGAATTCTCAAGCATAACATATTTTCGTTCAGTCCCTAACTATTTTGTTACATCTAAATCCATAAATATATATATATATATATATATATATATATATATATATACATATATATATATATATATATATATATATATATGTATATATATATATATATATATATATATTTAAATATACACCATGCTTTTACGCTTATAAAAGATATAGTAGGCAATATATTTACGTTTTTCTGTATTCACAGCCGATTTTTTCAGAAACCATGAAATTTGGCATATTGGTATATCTTATTAAATACATATTCTGACTTTTTTTATAACATTCACATTGGATCTAAAGAGGGGGTAAATAAAGATCTCAGTTTTTTTTTTATTTTTACGTCATATGGGATATCATTTGAAAGGGCTGGTTACGTGAAACACAAAAATATTTTTAAAATTCTAAATTATACTTAAAAAGGCATTCCAAAAAATATGCAAGTATAGAGCATTAGTTATTATATATACTATTAGTTATTATAGAAACATTTAGTTATTGTATATTATTTTGATTATGATAATCGTTAATACCTAAATTTTCAACATATCCTTTATTATTAATTTATTAATTTTTTTCTTAAAATGAAAACACATATTATGACATATTTCTGAAATTCTGTAAAAGAGCCCTTGATCGTAATATTACGATGATACGTTAACATTTTATTTTATTATTTTATTACATCATACTGCATAAGTCAATCCCGATAATAATCCGGTTTTAAAGTACATTATTTATTCACAATTAGATGAAACTACATGATGTAGTATTATTTCTACTTTCTTTAAGTTTTTTACCACGATCTAGGTTTCGTTGTATTACAATATCTTGAAAAAATACAAATCATAGATGCTATCTTTGCTAAAAGCCCACCTGAAGATGTTGTAATGCAACGAAACGTAGGTCGTGGTAAGATGCATGCTAGAATGCATAATCTTAAAATATTTCTGTTTAAAAATAATTTATAATAATCAATTGTTGATAATAAAAATGAAAATTAACAGGTTTTTCTTTTTTGTTAAATGTATATAATCAAATTTATTTATTTAGTTACTTATTTTAATGTACACAATTGACAAGTGTGGCTTACTTATTGCTGCGAAAAGTATCTCTAGCAGCCAAGCAGAACACCATATTTAGACCCGCTCGACGAGCGGCGGGAATTGAACCTGAGCCCCGCAGTACGCCTCGTCGTCAAAGACCGTATGCATTGTGGTCAATCTAACACACAACGATGATGACCATAGATAGATTGTTAAGGAGGCCGACTCTGTACAAATCTGTGAAAATGTTTTGATAAAAAATACTGAAGAGTGTTTATTGAGAATGACAGAAATCAAAACAACAGCCTTTTTATTAAATTTGTCCTGGCTGCCTTTCTGAGAACATATAATACAAAAACTATTAAACAGATTTTAAAGAACATTTATGGAACTAGAGTTAGAAAAAATCTCCAAAATGAAGATTGCAGAACGAGCTGACTGTAAAAAACTACATGTCCTTATATAGTCAAAAATTTTGGCGAAACATTTAATATCTTTTTTTTGCGTTATTTTTAATATTACTCCGTGGAAACATATTGCTACTTCATTTTTTAGAGCTACTCACTAACTAAATATATATTACTTACAAAAGTGCTGTTGGCGCGACAGCGATAGTAGGGATCTCATAGCTACGGTTTCAGCAGGGTAAGTTATTATATCAAAGGTTCCAGCGCGTCTCACTTGGGCAGTGACTTAATCAAAATTTTCACGCGAGCAGAGTCGTAGGCAAGTTAGTTGTTAAATCATTATTCCAGTATAATTTTCCTAATTCCTGTATAAAAGAAAGTGACCTGATGTTACTTTTATTAATGTTTATATATCTGAATATAGCTACACACTTGATTTCAATTTTAATAAACCTAATAAGACCTAGTAAATGGAAATGAGACTATCTATTTAGTAATTAATTATTTTGCATAAAGATTTGTTAAAAATATCCAATTTCGAAAAAAATGAGTTATGTGCAGTGATTACTTGTCTGAAAAATAGGTCCATAAAGGAAATTTTTGTGAAAATTCAACAGATTTTAGGGGTTGATGTTTTATCCAACTGCATGGTCATTTACTGGGTTGCTGATATCTACATATCGAGTTCCAACTTATCGACTTCCGAAGATGTTTTCCGTTCCGATTGGTATCTCACCTCTGTCAGGGAAGAAAACGTCACTAATTTTCTAATAGGCTACAGAAAACAAAAGAATCAAGATAGAAAATTTTAAGAGAATCTAAAGATACCATTAGATACTATTCGATCCATTATACCGGGTAATTTCGAACAGAACAATTTCGGCTAGATGGATTCCGTGGATGTTAACTGAAGAAAACAAAACAAATATTGGGAAGTTTTAAAATAAAATCTTGAAATCCTTCAAGATTTGTTTTGAAACTTGATAATTTCTGAAATACATAAATTTTGTCGACATTTTTGTCGTCGACAGCAACAACAACCTGAATAAAAGTTGGGTTTACCATTTTGTGCCTTAAACAGAACAAAAACGGTCACCTTCTACATCCTTGTAAATCGCAGGCAGATTTGTACCCTATTATCTATTTTCTATATTATTGTATGTTTTTATTGACTACATGTCGAAAGGAAAATTGATGACAAGTGCCTATTATACAGGTTTGTTGTTGAAAGTGTGTGAAGCGATGAAAGATAAACGCCCCGGAAAATATCATTGAGCGCGTTGTTTCCATAACGTTTTAACTCACCCTTCTGAATTTGCACTCATGGCAATCCTCAAAGCCGGCTTTGAAACTATCGATCACTCACATATTTACCGCACCTAGATGCTGGTGAATTTCGTCCGTTCCCAAAATTGAAGGAGCGTATCCGTGGAATAAAATTTGCTGACAATGACTTTATATATAATACTGTATATATATATTATATGTATGTTATATATATTATTGCCGTAGAGGAGTTTTTAGACTCGCGTTGTTTTTATATATTGTCTAGCAAATATATATATATATATATATTATATATATATATATATATATATATATATATATATATATATATATATATCACATAGTATATGGAATATTTTCGCCCCTCTGTGAAAAGAAAAGTTCTAGGAACAAAATTTACATTTTAATTTTTGTTTGCAAAATTCAGGAATAATAAAAATTATAACCATTGAGGTATTATTTGCATAGAGAAGATGTTTCAAAGATATCGAATTACTATTGTGTTGCAAATAATCGTTCGTCAATCATCGTATTTTTTCGGTTATTTCCGGCATGGCTGTTTATTTCTCGTTCACACACATTGAGAAGCGAAGGAGAATGCACTGTTTACCTTTTCGCAGTAATTATCCTACCTTTGCGCGCTGATCGACAAATACGGGCAGGGTTGACTACATCGATAGTTGAGTGTGACAGCATGAGTAATTTTGAAAAATAATTTTAAATTTGATTAATTTAAAAAAAAATTAGAATAACTAACCTTAAAAATATATAAATAATGAAATTTTAATATGAAAGATAATTCGATTTAAACTTAAAATGCACTTTAAATAAATTTTAAAATAATAAAATGAGGAAATATTAAATTTTTAAAACAATAAAATTGAATGTTAAAATTAATCTTAAATTTAATATATTTTTAAAATAAAAATAATTAGGTGTAAACTGAAAATTAACTTTAAATTTATAATAGAATATATATATGTTTATATATATATATATATATATATATATATATATATATATATATATATATTTATAAAAATTAAAGTAAAAAAAAAATTGATTTGTAGAATAATAAAATTTAATGTTAAAATTAATTTTAAATTTAATTCCATTTTGAAATAAAAACATTATAATTTTAAAATGATGAAATTTTTATTTTTAATTGAATTAAATTTCAAATTAATTATAATTATTCTAAAAAATTATTTTTTTATTTCATCAAACAATCTAAATAAAGTATATTAACAATGAAAATCAATCAATATGCTAACAATTTATTGTAATTGATTAATAGTTATTGTTTTTTTTCTTATTCAGAATTTTTTTATATGTAATTTGTTATTGTCCTTTTAGTATTTTGTTATTGTTTTTTTCTTATTCAGAATTGTTTTATATGTAATTTATAATTCACTATTTTATGTTTAATTTTTTTTAATAAATGTCTATTTTTTCTAAACTATTAAATTAAATTTATTGATTTAAATCCTTACTCCTTAAATCTTTACATTATTGCTTTGAAAAAATGATATAAAATAACATAAAATAAAAAAATCAGAGGGAGAGTGAGAGAGAAAGTTGAATAAAAGAGGATTACGCTTTTTGGCGTAACAAAAATACACTAATATAATCAACAGAAATCTACATATTAAATCACGTTTAGAGTTGAAAAGTTAATGTAAGTAACTTCGTTCCTGAAGTTTATTTTTCATAAGATCTAGTGCAATTTTCACATTTGAGGACAGTGCACACTATTGATTAGCATCGATTTCACTGTTAATTAATGTGTTTGCTATTGCAATTTTTAGACAGGGGCCTTTTACATCTTCTGTTTTATGTTTTTGAATTCTTTTAGGAGTTCCTTTAAAGATTCATCAACTTGGTTTTTGTATTCTTTTAAGAAGCTCTTTTGGTAAATGTGGATTTTCACTTCTACTATGTAAATTTTTTTGTAAATGTGGATTGTCTTTCCTATTTCGTAAGTTTTCTGAAACCAAAAACTAAATTCTCGAAGGCAGTCTCAAAATATCAGAGAAGCATTATTATTTTCCTATCTTAGCTATGCTCTTTAGCCTCTATATATTTATAACAAAAGTCACACCGCAAAAGTTTATCGTCATTCAAAGGGTAATTTAAAGGAAGGGTTCTTCTTATATGATCGCAAGACAAATAAGTGGCTTCAGAGACAAAAGAAAGTTGATTGGTGAGAGTGGTCAACCTTAAATGGCAGTGGGCTGATCAGGTCGCGCAAAAGTCGAATTCATGAATGAAATTACTCTTGGAGTGGAACCCTTGGGCGAGAAGTTGGGTGGCAAAGGTAATGGAAAGATGAAGTAAAGAGAGTGGCGACATAGACTGGATTCAGATAACCCAAAAGTAGAAAAATGCGGTACAAATTAAAGGAGGGTTGCACCAAAATAATCGAGGATTTCTTATGATGATGACGATTATATTTTCAAGAGCTGTCTTTGTATTTTGTGAAATATTTTTATTTCCGGCTTTGTCTTACATTTTCCAACTTTTCACTAGCATTACGTCATCAATTCTCTATTCATGGTTTCATTAAATGCATAAAACCACTTCGTGCAATTCTTTCAAATTCAGAACAACTTCTGTAACTCTTGCTTTTATTTCCATCATGATCTTTTCGCTGGTCTCTTTCGTCGCTCAATTCTTGTTCAGTGCCTGTTTCCTAACTTCTTTGTTGTTTCCTAACTTCTTTGCTGTTTCCTAACTTCTTTGCTGTTTCTCAACTTCTTTGCTGTTTCAACGTCTTTGCTGTCTCCTAACTTCTTTGGTGTTTCTTAACTTCCTAACTTCTTTGTCGTTAGTAGATATATTAACCTACTTCACAACCTGAATCTCTAAAAACCTGGTATCAAGTTCGTTCTATACACGCCATGATATATTTTCTTCTTTTTTATATATCGTAGTGAATATTTGAAACTATATAGGAAAAAGTAAAAGAAAATAGAAAATAAAAAATATTGTTACGATGAACATAAGGTGGGTGAACTTTATCTGATGACAATTTTGAATCCATTGTATTACATCATCATGTAACGGTTGACTGTGTCATAGCATATGAAGTTTCCTTATTCCCACATTATCTCAAAATATGTAACTTCTAACTATGTCCCATCACCAATTACGTCTTAATTGCAAAGTGTTACATGATAAAGAATGACTGCATTGCCTGCATGAATGAATGAATTGCTTGCGGCAATAACATTAATACTATAAATTTAAAGTTACACTTTTATGAAACACAAATTTATGTCTGTGTGTGTTTATAAAGCAAGTTTATATCTATGTAGCTTCCAATAATTGTTTTGATAAAGACTGAAACCCAGCCTATGGTTATCTGTGATATGCTAAGAAGTCCTTCCATAACTCAAACAATAGGCTACAACTTTTACTATTTAAAGAAATATTGATATGTCTTTACAATGCTTTATTATTCTTCTGGAAAGTTTTATTCTTAACTCTCCTTATTAATACATAGATAAATGGACAATATATGATTATTAACTGGTTTAGAGGATTTGAAAACTAGTTGATTATATCATTAAGAATTTTCGTCCGTTTGAATTTTAATAATATTCTGAGATTAGCTAATAGAGTTCGGTATCAATTGATGTGCCGTTATAATTTTTTGTTTATTATTTCATTACAAAATAATTACTAAAATGATGGTAATGAAATTTTATCTCATATCTAATTATTAAATTTGCAGTAAAAAGCGGTTAAACATAATTTTTTTTTAATTTCATTTTTCTTTCAAGCAGGACTATTAAAGTCTTTTTTATATGTCACGACTTAACTTCTAATTATTATGAACAAATATCCTTATTGCCTATACGTATAAATACAAATAATCAATTAGTCCCTCTCACTGAGGGTCAGACGGTTAATTTTACACTATAATGACCTCCACACATTTTTATCTTCAACATAATTTCTGATGTTATCATAAGCCTTTTAAATTTAAAAAAAGACACGTGTTTAATATGCATATAATCTCTGATGTTTTCATAAGTTTTCGAAATAAGCACGTGTCTAATATGCGTTTTAAATTTCGCTGAGGGAAGGTTTATTACATATTACTAACAGAAAAGACTTGTTAGTAATATGTAATCTAAATTTAAGGTTATGAATTTTATTTTTATTTCTTTTATAAAGAGTATGGATATGAGATCCTTTAACAAAGACATGTAAATTCTTTTTAACATAGAATAGGTTTTCATAGATGTATAACGATGGCAAAGTCAGAATATTTGCCTCTTTAAATAGATATTTTACTGATTCCCGGGATTTCAAATAATATTTAGAAAATTAAACAAAGGAGGTGAATCCTTTACCATGAAGACATTTCTCTGAACCTCATTGTTACTGCTCTCTTTTTAAAATTATCGTAAAAGTTATTTCCTCGGTTTTTAATCAAAGATGTGTTAATTTTACCAATGTTAATAATGGACAGTAGTCCCCTCAATAGAAAACATTTGTTAATATTTTTTATGAAAGACGTATTCAAAACTGCTCGCTGGGAATATCAAATACTCGACAAAATGGTCAGCTAAGCGATATACATTTTGATTTCAGAGGGGGGGGTCAGTAATGATATAATTCACTCTGTTGGGAATAGCATGAAAAACGTATGTACTTGCATGAAATATAATCGTCTCACAATATCTAAATTTACTTAAGGTATTAAAGAATTTAAAGAGCTTTGCATGAAATTGAATATTCAAAGGCAAGAAATGTGAGTGAAAAGAATAATATAAATCCGTTCGCGAAATTTAGCCACGTGGCAAGAAATGTGAGTGAAAAGAATAATATAAATATTAAAAGGCAAGAAATGTGAGTGAAAAGAATAATATAAATCCGTTCGCGAAATTTAGCCACGTGGAGCTATCTGAAGTGCTTGCTGCATCTCGTTAATAAATATAACATTTAATTCTTTAATGACATGGATGTTAAGTTAGAGTTAAACTTGCCAACAAGTGTGTAGAGTATTTGTTTACAGTTACAGTTAAACTTACCAACGAGTGTGTAAGAATCTTTACTAATAACCCACCTGAAGATATTGTAATACAACGAAACCTAGGTCGTGGTAAAGAACTTAAAGAAAGTAGAAATAATACTACATGAAGTAGTTTCAATTTCATACAAAGATCTTTAAATTCTTTAATACCTTAAGTAAAATTAGATATTGTGAAGCGATTATATTTCATGCAAGTACATACGTTTTTCATGCTATTCCGAACAGAGTGAATTATATCGTTACTGACCCCCCCTCTGAAATCAAAATGTACATCGCTTAGCTGACCATTTTGTCGAGTATTCGATATTCCCAGCGAGCAGTTTTGAATACGTCTTTTTTAAAAACCGAGGAAATAACTTTTACAATATTTTTAAAAAGAGAGCAGTAACAATGAGGTTCAGAGAAATGTCTTTATGGTAAAGGATTCACCTCCTTTGTTTAATTTTCTAAATATTATTTGAAATCCCGAGAATCAGTAAAATATATATTTAAAGAGGCAAACGATTTACGATAATTTTAAAAACCCTTAAATCTTCTTATTAGATGTTGATATTTTGGGTTGTGTATTTTGGTTTGAAGTTTTATTATACTTTAGGAAAAATAGCACACAATAGATATAAAGACCAATATGCGAATATACATTAGATTATTATTGACTCAAGGCGCTCAGTATTACATTTATACAATTTAATACTACATCACGTAGTTTCATATAATTGTAAATATTGACCCTTAAATCTTCTTATTAGATGTTGATATTTCGGGTTGTTTATTTTGGTTTGAAGTTTTATTATACTTTAGGAAAAATAGCACACAATAGATATAAAGACCAATATGCGAATATACATTAGATTATTATTGACTCAAGGCGCTCAGTATTACATTTATACAATTTAATACTACATCACGTAGTTTCATATAATTGTAAATATTGACCCTTAAATCTTCTTATTAGTTGTTGATATTTTGGGTTGTTTATTTTGGTTTAAAGTTTTATTATACTTTAGGAAAAATAGCACACAATAGATATAAAGACCAATATGCGAATATACATTAGATTATTATTGACTCAAGGCGCTCAGTATTACATTTATACAATTTAATACTACATCACGTAGTTTCATATAATTGTAAATATTGACCCTTAAATCTTCTTATTAGTTGTTGATATTTTGGGTTGTTTATTTTGGTTTAAAGTTTTATTATACTTTAGGAAAAATAGCACACAATAGATATAAAGACCAATATGCGAATATACATTAGATTATTATTGACTCAAGGCGCTCAGTATTACATTTATACAATTTAATTAATACGATGGATACGTGTCAATTAAATAATTATTATATTTTGACCGGAAACAGTTTTTCTACTGTGCTTTACATTACAATTAATAACATTGTATGCTTTACATTATAATTAATAGCATTATAACAAATAAAGCTAGTTTAGGATCGTAGATGAAAAAAATAGTCATGTGTACTTATCTACGAGCATTAGAAGTATGTACTTCTTTGGCATAATACAAGAACTATGAAAAGCCAGGAGAAAAATAAAATGGCGGACCTCTCGTCTGTCAAATTAATTTGAAATTATTTTAATAAATATTGATTTATCAAATGGACCACTATTATATTTTAATTACTAAAAAAGAAAATAATAAAGTTGCAGCACAATAATTTGAAAACGGTCTGGCAGATGATTAACTTATAACGGAAAGCCAACAGAAAAATATAATGGTTGACATCAATGACTTGCCGCCATATTAAACGTGAGGATTGAATTGCTAACTAAATAAAGTTTAATTAATAATAAAAATAAAGGAATATGCTGAAAATTTAAATCAATTTATTTTTTTATGTATTTAATAATTAATATTTGATTAATGAGACGAAATCAAGCATCTTGCGTGGATCTTCTTCTGGTAAATCCAAACTGTAAATTATGTAAAATCCTATGTTTATTAAAATGACAGAGACTTCTCTGTGATTTAACATGAGTTTTTTAAAAATTTTACTGAAAGCAGGTAACACTGAGATTGAATGATAATTCGTAGGGGCGCTCGTGCAACCCGCCTTAAAATTAAGAACCATTTTACTGTATTTTATCATATCGGAAAACTTGCCTTTGTCGATACACATGTTAAATAAATGTGCTGGAGATGGAGATATGTTCAGGACAACAGGCCCAAGGGCTTTAACTGACAACCACATAAGTCTTAAGACTTTTTGCGTTTATCGATTTAAACGTTTTTATAATATATGTACATGTCACATGATTAAAATTAAACAGAATATGTCTAACATTCTGTTGAAAATATTGCTTTAAGGGTCTATCGGATTGTCGTTTACTAACGCACTAAAATCCAAGTTCAAGTGAATAACAGTGTTTATTTTATCAATTGGAAGACTGTCACGCAAATTAACATTCTGTGCTTCAGGCTGAGAGTCGATACAGTTGGAATAGTCATTACATTTATATTGTGATTATTACTGATTCAAAGCGCTCAGTATTATATTTACACAATTTAATTAATTTACTAATAGCCCTAATATGCTCCTGCCTTTTTAAAGAATGTCGTATTTTTTAGACAAATCATTTATAAAATTTTTTAAATTTAATATTTATGACTGTAGTCTCAGAGTGTCAGCCTCGTATAACTTCCTATCTTCTTTCATTTTATTATTATTGACTCAAAGCGCTCAGTATTATGTCTACACAATTTAATTAATTCACTAATAGCCTTAATATGAGGAGCACTTTTTAAGCAGTGCAATAATTGCACTTTTTAAGCAATGCAATATTTTTTATACTAATCATTAATATAATTGTTTAAATTTAATATCTCCGACAGTAGTCTCAGAGTATCAGCCTCGTATAATTTCCTATCTTCTTATATTTTATTATTATTGAATCAAAGCGCTCAGTATTATATTTACACAATTTAATTAATTCACTAATAACCTTAATAGGCTCCTTCATGTCGTTTTAAACAATGTCATATTTTTTTAAACAATTCATTAATATAATTTTTAAATTTAATACCTCCGGTAGTACTCTCAGAGTGCCAGCCTAGTATAATTTCTTGTCTCCTTTCATTTGATTATTTAATTAATTCACTAATAACCTTAATATGCTCCTCAATATCGTTTTAAGCAATGTCATATTTTTTTAAACAATTCATCAATATGGTTTTTTAAATTTAATATCTCCGACAGTATTCTCAGAATTTCAGCCTCGTATAATTTATTACCTTCTTACATTTTATTATTATTCACTCAGTATTATATTTACACAATTTAATTAATTCACTAATAACCTTAATATGCTCCTCAATATCGTTTTATGCAATGTCATATTTTTTTAAGCAATTCATCAATACGATTTTTTAAATTTAATATCTCCGACAGTAGTCTCAGAGTATCAGCCTCGTATAATTTCCTATCTTCTTATATTTTATTATTATTGAATCAAAGCGCTCAGTATTATATTTACACAATTTAATTAATTCACTAATGGCCTTAATATGATGAGTACGTTTTTTTTAAGCATTGCAATATTTTTTAGACAAATCATTTATATAATTGCGTCAATTTAATATCTTCGACAGTAGTCTCAGAGTGTCAGCCACGTATAATTTTCTATTTCATTCTTTTTTTATTCGCATATTTTACGTTCCTGTAAAAACACTATTGTTTCTCAATTAATTAATTTTATTTTTATTATATTGGAAATCGTACTAAATTTTTATTTATACTTTATCAAGAATCGTGAAATAAATTGAGCCATCTTGAGGAGATTAAATAATAAACATATAAAAATATTTCCCTTGATATTAATAATAAATGAAAGCACAGCCACGAATACTAAAGCTTCTATATTAGTTTACTAAATAAACTATATGAATGCTAAATTTGGTAACATTTCATTAATCACAGATTTATTAGGTGACAAAAAAGCAAAAACATTTTTAGGGATCCCTCCCTCAAAAGGTAAAAAGGAACCCTTATAGGATCACTTCTTTGTCCGTCTGTCGGTCTACCAAGACCCTTTTTCTCAGGAACGCGTGGAGATATGAAGATGAAATTAATATCAAGTACTTAAGTCTATGGTCCCTTGGAGTTATAAAAAAAGCTTCAAAGTCAACACGATCAAGAAGAACCCTAAAAATACGGCCGTTAATGCCCCGTATTTTGATACTCTTCTTCGTAACCAAGAATAATGAAATGTGGCAAGAATTTAAATTTAAATATTAAATTTTATAAAATGTAAAGTGTATTTTAATAGGAATATTAAGTATCATTAAATGTTTATAAAAGTCTAAATAGTGCACGGAACTCTCGTAGTGCTTAATATTAATTTAGTTAAAGTTTAAAAAAATTTTCCATTCAATAATAAATTCGCCAGTGCGCTGTACATGATTACAGTTAATTAAACTTTTACAAATTTTTAACTAATATTCAGCCTATACTATACCATTTTTTTCTGAATATGCAAATAGTAAATTTTAATAGGAATATTATGTACCATTAAATGTTTGTAAAAGTCTAAATAGTATACGAAATCCTCGTAGTGCTTGATATTAATTTAATTAATTTAGTTAAAGTTTAAAAAAGTTTCCAGTCAATAATAAATTCGCCAGTGCGCTGTACATGATTATAATTAAACTTTTGTAAATTTTTAACTAATATTCAGCCTATATTATACCATTTTTTCCTGAATATGCAAATACTAACGTATCGACCGAGCGCATTTAATGATAGTTAAGTTATTTCGTTATTGGAACACGGACGGGCAGCCGTCAGCATATAGGAACCGCATAACCCCTACCGGACTGCATTATTACGAGAAATTAACAAAAATATGAATATGCAATCGTTACAAATTACTAGCATATATAAAAGCGCGTGCTCACTTACATTCACCCGTATATAAGCGCCTGCTTCTCTCTGCCTCCATTCAGTCGGAAAATCGCCGTCGCCGCGACCACATTGTGCCGATTCTGTGCGATTATTAAAAAAAGTTATTAATTAACTTTTAATTAACGAGAACTTACATTGAAGTTAACCTTTAATTAACTTTTATTGTTAATTAAGTTTGAATTTTATCGTGTGGATTTCTTTGCTTGTTTATTTTTTTCTGTCTCGTCCAGCTCCTGTTTCGAGTGGATATAAGATTTGGATTTGGAAGGTAAGTTTTTTTTTGTTGTTTTTAAAAATTATTTCTATTTTAAACGTTTCGATTCATATTATTAATAGAATCGGTGTTTCTCTCATATTTGGAGTAAACAGATTCTAACATTAATTTGATAAAATAATGAATAGTATTTTCTGACTATTTAATATTTAAATTCAGGTAATATTATTGTATAAACAATTTAGTAAAGCTTTCATTCGTTTCCAAAAATTCAGTGGAGGAATGATGTCCTTTTTCCAGATTTAATAAACCTATTCTCAAATGCATTACAACAAAAATGTGACTGTCGTGTTCGCCAATAAAATATTTGATATTTAAATAGGTCCTATTAAAATATCTTTAAACTTTTCTACTGAAATATACGTATAAATTATTTAAAAAGGATAAACCAGGTAATGACTTCGCGAAATGTCTCACATTACAAATTTTCATGTTTCATATTATAAATAAACGACTCCTTGGTAAAAACTTGAGGTGACCCTGTGAAATCATTCAATTTCAAAGCAAGATAATTTATTTCCTAACAAAAGGTTCAATTTGTTAATTACGTTTTAATTCAAAATAATAACATAAACTTCTGAAATTATATCTTTATATACATATATGTGACAATCTGATATCTGCCATGTCTGTCTTTATGTACACAGGAAAATATTTTTCCAATCACAAGATACTGGATAAAGGTTTTTCTCGCGTATCGAAGAAGGACAAATTTATCAACTGAATTGTGAAAGACGATTGTCTTACGGTGACAGTTAATTGGTCCCTTCACTTGTCGGCTAGGTTTTGTCACTGTTAACTGTAAAGTCAAAGATTAATTAATAATTAATGTTAGTATACGTTAACGTCAAATATTTGATTAATCTTCCGTGACATTTGGACCTATATTTGGTAAATGAAACGTAAACGTTGTAAATGCTTAAGGGTGTATTTTGTGAGATTAAGTAATCATGTCATTGGGACATTTCTAACTGAGAAAAGAATTTAGGACTTGTCGTTTAGATAATACTCTTTAATATATATATATATATATATATATATATATATATATATATATATATATATATATATATATATATATATACAATAGATTTTACTTTAAAAAACAGCTGAAAAAAGAAACATTATTATTTTTTATGTAATCACCGAAAAAAATAATAAAATTTTATTAATTTTTTTATTATTTTCGTTCATAGTAATTATATCTTTGTTCCGTCCTTTTTCCGAGGTTTGGAGCAATGGTACAACATGGGAGTCTAAACTAGGACGTAACTGCGAACTACTAGGAACTATGTTCTCGTATAGGAGTATTGGAATCAAATCAAGGAGTAATTTTTTTGTTCGTTTTTTAGGCTATAAATTTAAAAAAAAACATTGTTTGCCGTTTAAGGATATTTTGTTTGTCCTACTGTTTTATTATATCAATTTTCTAAAATATTTTTCATATTCATTTGTATTTTCGATAACTTTGTTTATCATACTTCCTCTTATTTCGTCATGTTTTTCTATACTTGAAAGAAAAATTTGTGGACTACCTATATATATATATTTATTTATTTATATGTAGTCCATTTCCTATATATCTACTTAATATAGGTTTCCAACTATATATGCAAAGTCTCTCAGTAATTGATTGCATGCTGCTGTAACTGGTTATTATATTATATCTGGTTATATATATATATATATATATATATATATACTGGTATTAATAACAATCGAATTCTATAATGGAAATGTTTATATAAAACTGCATCGTATATTTTTCATAGTGTTCATTCGCTTTTTCATTGACAAAAGTATTCTCATCATAAAGCCTTCGACTCAAAACTCTTCTCAGCTTTCTATTTATCAAGTCAAGTGGTATTTTTCCAGTCATTCGTTGTTTATTTCTTCGACTTAATATTCAAACTTTCTTGCTTTTCATTTACAATTCCTTAAATGTAAAACCTATAAAGCTGTTAATTTTATAGCATAAATCAATCAATTTATAGCTTTTAATGTTATAGCATGATCAGCAATAGAGGTATTTTGTATGTAAAAATATTTTGTTCAAACTGGCGTTTTTTTGCTCTTGCATAACTTCTTATAAAATAAAACAAACCTTCCTAAATTCTGAACACAAATAAAAAAAAAATACTGACTAATAAATAGCATTGGAACATGTATAGTTTTTTAAGCAATAAGAAGAAGGAGGCTCTTTCTATGGAGCCTAGTATATTGTGTTGCGCTGCTACACGAAAGAAATCGCGAGCGGATTTATAATATTCTTCTTCTTCTTCACTGGCTTGCCAGCCCAGGATGGACCCCTGCCTTCCGCAGAACTACCAACCAACCAACTCTCAAGCTCTCCTGTTCTTGGTCAAAGACATCCAGTTCATTACACTTAGGATTTTAATGTCTTTTTCCAGGCAGTCGAACCACCTAAGTTTAGGTCTTCCTCTTTTTCGGGAGCCCAATGGTCTGACTGAGAAGATCTTTTCTGTTGTCCGACTGTCGTCCATTCTGTTCAAGTACCCTGCCCATTTTATTCTCTGAATTACGATGTATTTGACCACATCCGGGTTTTTAAATAATTTGTAAAGTTCAGAGCTAGTACTTCTTCTCTAGATGTTGTTACATTTTAGATCACCAAAAATACTTATTAAATGTTTTCTTCCAAACAGAAATGGTATGTTTAACTTATTCTGTCATTGTCCATGTAAGAATGGGTATAATTAAGCTTTTGGAATCAGAATCTTTGGTGAAGCTAGACTTCAAGCAATTTTTAAGACGGAAAAACGTCGGTTAGCTGCTGTGACCGTACTACGAATTTGTACTATAACGTCTATTGTTTTATTATCCAATTAGTTTTCTGCCCTTTTTTAAACTTACATCCCTTCCCTCACATACTAAGATAAAGGAGTGGGGTGAGGATCGCCACCCTTAAAATGTGTTAATGGGGGTAAAAAGTAAGTGCGAAAAATTGGTAGATATCGCTCAAACCTAACAAGGGCTTATAAAGAATATATTTTTTGATGTAATTTATATTTCGAGTGCCGCTGGTGTTACATGCCTCTAATATCGTGATTGCAAAAGTTTGGGTGTTTGTTGGCTGACATCTCTGCAATCAAGTAATGAATCACTGTCATATTTAGCGTGAGTGTATTTTGGATAGCAGAGTAATATATAGGCTAAATATTATAAGCGTCTTCGCATACGAACACCCAAAAATATATCAGGACTTTTTTTAGTAAATTTTACTTAAACGCTACGACAGATATTTATAAAACTTGGCATGAACATAGTTCATGATTCAAACTAACATATTGGTTAATTTTGACTAAAAAAATAACATCATTTCTTTAGGATGAAATTCGGTGTTTATGATCAATAATAACATTTTAGTACTGTAACATTTTAGTACTGCAACATTTTAGTAATGTTAACATATTTCATAACATTACATTTACTTACAGACAGATGTTGCGATTAGAGACAACTTACTGTCTAAATCAAAAATCCATTAGAACATTACCTCAAGCAAAAAACCGGTAATATAAATTTTTTAACTTTTTGAGCTATAAAAGCACTTCCAAATATAAAGTTAGATTGAAAATACTAATTAATAATTGTTTTTTAAAATCGTTTAGAAGACGGTTTTTTCAACATCTTAATAGATGGTGCAACGTTACGATTACTTACAGACAAATATTGCGATTAGAGGTAACTCCACCATCTTAATAAAAAATCTACGCAAACGTGACCACCAATAAAAATCTGGCATTACATACTTTTAAGCTTCCTAAGTTTTACGGGCACTTCTAAATATAAAGTTATATGTAAAATACATTTTTTATTAAATGCGTTTACAAGGTGTTTTTTTCAGCGTATAAATAGATGGTGTAATGTTACGATTACATACAGACAGAACTTTCGATTAATGATAACTCCATCATCTTAATAAAAAATCCACTCAAAGGTTCCCGCGAGTAAAAGGCTGGTGTTACATATTTTTATCTTCTAATCTTTAAAGGCATTTCTAAAAAAGTTGGAAGGAAAATATGTTGTGTATTTTTAGTAACTGAATTTATAAGGCGGTTTTTCCAAATATTTTAGTACTCGCTATAACCGAATTTTAATATCGCTTTAACCAAAATAAAAATGTCGTATTTCACCGAAATATTTAAGTCTACTGATACATTAGTACGTTTGTTTCTATGTGTGAAATTACCTTTATTCCTAATATGTATTTAAGCAATAATCATAATAACACGATAATAACGGTTCTAATGAAAACTTATTTCATTTAATTACCGGGAAAAATATGGAAAATGAAAGAAGAAATAAATATTGAGAAAAAGGTTCCCCAAATTAAATACATAGGAAAAAAAGGGAGCAACAAAATGTGGAGGAAACAGAATATAAACAAGAAAATTATGTCCGTAAAGGATATTAAGGTGTTAGTAATGTTTGGAGAAGTACCTATGTTTCCTTAGTTACCTTTTGAAGAAGTGTTGCAGAGGGAAGTCAAATTTTTATTAACACTCGGTCAACACTATTCCAAAATTCAATTGTTATTTTCGTTCTAAACAATTTTTTAATAAATGTCAATGCTTTCAAGAATATTTTCCATTTCTTGGGGATGAGACAAACAGACGTGCAAAGCACTATTCTAATTAATTATAAAAATCAGTGAGACAATGTATGGTCTCACAAATGGGAAATTTTTGTTTCTCTTACTACCAATATGCATACAAAAAAATAATATATTCTTGAAAGTAACGGTAATTTCCGATTCAATAAATTAAAAAAAAATATAAATCATTGAACTTTTAAAAATTAGAAGTCGATACTATTTTTGAAGCAAAAATTCTTTATACGTAGGGTGAACATCAGTTCAGGACATATGATGACAATTGATTTTAAATTATATTTCCTAAATATGGCGAAAACTATTTCGCTTCCAAATTTAAAATCAACATTCATCGTAAAACATTTTAATCCGTTCTAAGATTGAATTCTTATACATGAAATTCTAACATATGAAATCTATAATATAGATATCATCATAGCTACTCTGCAAATGAAGCCTTGTTACATGTCATCACATTAGAAATATTACTTATTAAGTCGTGAAAATGCAAGAAGGTGCATCAAAGTTTGAAAGTCACCTAGGAAGAATCCCACAGAACGAAGAAATACATATCGCGTTTTAAATAAACATGTCTAAAAATTAAATTTTAAAATATAAAATTTCCACACTGCACACTCGCAATGATGCAATTTTATTTGCCATTAAGGCAAAACTGCTGACCAAGTAACATCCTTTCGAGATCAAAATGCAACTCGATCCAGTTCTCCAAGTACAGAACCAGCACATTTAACCAAAAAACGTTTCAAATTGTATAACTTAAATACCTCTTCATTTCGTTAAACTACAGCGTTGCACGAAATTTTAACTTTTACGCTTAAAAATGAACCGACGCGAGTTTAATCGGCGGCGTTATGCTGATTCGAAACGCGAATCGCAGGACATTTAACCCCTTCAAAGTGATTGTGATGTAACCAGTAATAATGTTTAAATAATTATTTTTACTCGCTTCGACTGCACCATACACATTCACACAGATTTAATCAAACAACTCTGCAATGAAGCAATGCATCATGATCATATTTAGGGTGAGTATATTTTAGGCTTTTTATATGCCAAGACGAATATAATACTACGTTGCGAATATTTTAATTATCTTGGGTTTTATAGTTTTTAAATTAGAGACTTGAGTTTAATGAATATTCATTTAAATATCAAGTGACAATATAACGATATAAAAGCTGGGATAAAGGACAAAATGTCGGTCGAATTTTCAGGCTTTAAGTAGTTTTTTTTCCGTTTGCATATTCAACCACTAAAACAAATCTAACATAATAACAAAATTATATGTCTGTCTGTGTTTGTACGAAAAGATTTAACCCAAAAAGTACGGAGGCTATTTTTGCGATGGATTTAACGTAGATTATAAATATCAACGGATCAATTTAGTTTATAATTTCACAGTGATATTTCAAACGATTCCTAAGTTACAATGATGAACATTCGTAGGCCGCGCTGTATTTGAACAAAATCTCCGTCGTACGGATAAAGCACAGCGGCAGACTGCGGGAGCACGCGGGAGCGACGAGGAAACGGGGGCGGAGGAAGCGCAGGCGGACCCGCGCGGGATTTAAACTAAACTAATTATTTGCGTTTAATAAATGTTTTAAAACAATGCGCTTGCGTTTCGGGATTCGATGCGAACAAGGCAGCCAGGCTCGATATAATATTTTAGTTTCTGTATGTGTGCACACCGCTTGTAATGTAATATTTATGTTATATAAAAGTTTGAAATTAAAATTATTTTGTTTATAAAACTGAATAAAAATTAAATTATTAAAGAAACGCAGTTTGCCGTGGAATAAATAGTAAAACGTTATAATTAGTGGGTAGAGAAATATGCTTGTTCTATTTGTGTTTAATTTTTTAATTTTTTTTTTTGTGTTTAAAGCTCCGCATCTTAAAAGGAAAAATGGAACCGTTACAAGATCACTTACGCGACCGCCCGTCTCTCTGTAACGGAAACCGCTTTTCTTACAAACCTAAAATTCGACTTGGTTATAAAACCTGGTAAAACCTAAAACTCAAAATTATTCATTTGTAAATGTTAGAGGAACGAATTAATTATTGGATAATTTCAACTTCATATATATATATATATATATATATATATATATATATATATATATATATATATAGCGTGGGTGTGGTTTACTTTGAAAGGGCTAGTATTTTTATTAAATATTTTTTTGTACTTTTATTTTGTACATTTAAAAAAATATGCAAAAATAGAGCATTTCCCTTATTTCCAAAAATTTTGAATGAAAAATTATGAAAAAAACAGGATAAATTAAATCTGACTAGATAATTACAGGAAAATTGAATAGATTACCATCCTAGATCTTAAATTTGTTTAAATATGCGCCTTAGAAATATGTTGTAGCCAAAATATTTACGTCTTGAAAAATTAATATTTGTAAATAGTTAAGTAGAAACATTATGTACCCTTAAATGATTGTAAGTGCCTAAATGTGTACGAAACCCGTACTTAACAGACTTTATACCCGTACTTAACAGACTTTATACTACTACTCGTACTTAACAGACTTTATTAGGAATCAATACTGAAAAAATTAACCTCAAGATATTCTATAATTTTAGACAGACACACAAGCAATTTAACAATTGAATGCTTAGAAAGAGATCTTAATCAATATTTAGTAAAATATTTAAATAAATGTTTAATGTACGTATTAGCCCATCCATATAGCAATATATAAATAGGCCACAATTTTTTTTCTCATCAATCAATTTAGTTAGCCAAAAAATTGGTACAACAGTATCACAGAAGAGGTATTTTGAAATTATATTGGATTTGCTTTATAATTTAAAATTGTATTGGGTTTGCTTTATAATTTAAAATTATATTTGATTTGCTTTATAATTTAAAATTATATAGAGTTTGCTTTATAATTTAAAATTGTATTGGGTTTGTTTTATAATTTAAAACTATATTGGATTTACTTTATAATTTAAAATTATATTGGGTTTGCTTTATAATTTAAAATTATATTGGGTTTGCTTTATAATTTACTATTTATAATTACCATTTCCAAAATTCCACACAAATTTTTCAACGATTCATTTGAAAAATTCTAGGTATAATAATTCAAATAGGATTTTCAATTTAAAGTGTTTTCTTTAATTCTGATCAACAACTTCAATAGATGTACATAACTACGTTTTTTTTTATATACTAACTATTTACGGTTAATTTATTAACACCATTCTCAACGGTTTAGTCAACGATAACTTTACATTCTTATAACGTAAAAAGGCTTACAACAAACGAATAATAACAATTAACCATATGCATGCTGAGAAACTTTCGCTGATTTTATTGTAATATATAATTATCTTTTAAATATTGTTTTGATCAATTATAACGATTTAATTTATTTAACTCAAATACAACAAAACATGTGTAATGATTAACGATATATACCATTATCTTTTTGTACATTTTTACGTTGTCTCTACGATACAATCTTGTAACATAAAAGACAGTACAATACACAATCTGTGACATTTAGTTATATACATACTGGAGATTTTTCGTGGATTTTATCGCTATGTGTAATTATCTTTTGAAATATTATTTTGATCAATTATAACAATTTAATTTATTTAACTCAAATACAACAAAATATGTGTAATGATTAGCAATAAATAACACCATCTTTTTGCACATTTTTATGTTGTCTTTACGATAGAATCTTAAAATAACAGTAACATCAAAGAGCGCACATTAAACAATCTGCAACATTTAGCCAAATGCATACTGGAGCTTTTTCGTGGATTTTGTCGTTATGTATAATTATATTTTCTGATATTATTTTGGTCCGTTATAATGATTTAATTTTTTTAATTTAAATACAACAAAACATGTGTAATGATTAGCAACAATATATTATTAACTTTTTGCAAATGTTTGTATTGTCTTCAATAAATTCATAAATTATTTTAAATTAACTGTAATGATTTAAAAGTTTAACTCGAAATTTCGGGCTAACATCAAATACTTCAGTTAAATCGTTAATTCTCATTATACATATATAAAATCTATATAAACGCTATATTTGTCTGCTAACGATAATCTATTTGATGATGGATTTTAGTGCAATTATTATTTTGATTTTATTGTTTGTTAGAGTTTGGCTCCAAATTACGTTCTTTTTAAAAATGTAAGGGAGTGTTAAATGGATCTTAAATTCCTTATCGATTGTATTTCTTAAGTAATGGACAATAATAGATCATTTAAACATGAAATGTTTTAAATTCCTATATTAAAAAACACCAGATTTCAGTGCATTTTTAAAAAAAAATAATGGGTGGAATTATATGCTATAATATAAAAAATACTACATAAAATACTAAATAAAATACCTTTAACTGTATTCCAATTTAAAGGGAGGTACTTTAATATTTTATAATATATATATATATATATATATATATATATATATATATATATATATAAATATATATATATACATACACACACACATACACTATGTATGTGGAGGAGTTTGTCACTTTAACGGCTTGTCCCATTAATCATATGTGATCCGAGAAAATGTTATTTTTCAATTGCTCACCTAGTATATAGAATAATTAAAGTTTAAATTTGGTATAGAATCATAATTATGTTAGAATTAATACCCTATAAACTTTACACTAAATGTTGGTTTGGCAACGTTGTAATTATTGAAAACTGTTAAGTGTCAAAATGAAATATCACATATCTGTTTCAAAAAATTAAGAAACTCGCTTACATAGTAATAAAAATTCAAATTATTTTATTTTAGAATGTATTTATATTTGACTATATGTTTGTTAGAAACTCTAACAAACAAACACAATTTTTGATATGAAACAAGCAAGTGGTGCGTTTGGATGGGAGTTAAATCGTTCTGAAGGCACGTCGCGTCTTGCCATTCGGCCAGCTTTGCGTCTTGTCGGATGTTTTCGACTTCATTCGGCCAGCTTCGCGTCTTTTCGGCTCTTTCTGACTTAACTCTTCTCTTGCTACTATACTACACACACGGTACTCTACGTATGTCTTAATGTAACAGTATTATTTCTTATTTATTAACACTTACATATATATATAGATATATATATATATATATATATATATATATATATATATATATATCATATTACAAATTAATTTTTTGTAGAGATAAAGAAAACCTTTTTTTTCTTTACTAACATGAAATAGTTGACTAAATGTAAAATTTAAATATGATATATGTCCGACCCGAACGGAACGAAGGCGTTTAATGATTGCGAAAGAAAAAGGTATCAGCACATTCTACGCGAGTGAAGCCACGGAATATAACTAGTATGGTAATCCAAAATACAACAGCGTTAAGTGAAGTAAACAAAATACTCAAATAAATCAGACAAGCGTTGCCGTCTGCCTAATATTTCTGTTCATCAGTTTTAGAATTAAACACAAAATTTAAATCAACTTTAACTAAAAATAATTTTATAATTTTCTATCATTTTGATCATTTTCTTTGTGATAATTTTTTTTTTCATTTATATACAAATATTTTGCAGGATATATGTACTATACAGGTGTCCGGTAATAAGTGTCGCACAAAGAAAGACATTATTCCCTAATTGAAAAATAGTTGGTTTTCATTAAAATAAAATATAAAAGACGACTTTTTTCATAAAATTGAAAATAGTATTCAAAATAATTTGTCATCTTTTTCATACACACGATACTTGCGTATATTGTTTAGCGCCGCCCGGGGAAATAATCCAGGAACATCTGCGAAGACATCGCCGCTGCGGGTAAACACCGCTCTCCGAGCAAGTATTGGGTGTTTTAAAAAGAGTTACGTGTTTTATATTTTTTTGCACTCAGAAACAGGGCGTGTTTTACATTTTATTTCAATTACAATTTATTCCTTTATAGCCAACTAGCAGCGTAATTTTTTGTCCGACATCTATTCCTAGACACCGTGTATATATGTGTATGTATATACATATATATATATATATATATATATATATATATATATATATATATATATATATATATATATAATCGCGCTATAATTGAAAGCGCGGACTATTACTCCATTAAAGTTTGTTTAGTTAAGAATAACTTCATATAAACATGTACTTAAACAAACTGTAACTTAAACGAAAAATTACATATTTTAACAATTAAAATTAATACGTAAATGAGATGGTTAATGTCTCTACTATCTCATTTAACGCTGATTGATTTGCTCGCTACAAGTTGAGGATGCGGAAGTCACTACTCATGGTGGATATTAAATTTTTGTCCAATTAATCTCCGGTGAAAAGATTAGGAAGTAGAAAAATAACTTAAATACAACGTGAAGTTCCTGAATATAGTTAAGCATTTCACATCCGTTATCAATAATGGAACGGCAACGTCGTTAGGGATGGATTATATTTTAAAGCAAAATTTTACAAGTACGTATTAAAAACTTTTCAGCCGTTACGTTAATCATATCCTCTTGTTTTTCATTTTTATAATGAACCGACCGTTTTTTATCTAACAAAATATTCGAATATGGTTGGAACGCAAAGAGCGAGTCGAAGTCCTTATCCCAGTGTAGGAGCTATACCGATTTTTTTTACATTATCAGTACATTTACTCGATAGACCTAAACCTCATGAATTGATGGTCTAGAACCCGACAAAAGGTCTATCCTATATAGCTCTACTCACGCGATAATAATAATAAAAAATAAGAATCGCAGGTCAGTCTTCTTTCGTCTGATTGTGAGTAAGGTGGTATTTTAGTGAGTAAAAATCCTTAACTAACCACTTAAATGTCTTTTGAAGATTTTTTCCCCTCAAATTAAAATAAAAACATGTCAAGCACGAGTGGAACTCACACTACGAAGGTTCCGTACACATTTAGGCATTTATAAACATTTACTCCCATTAAACTATTTACAAAATTTTAATATTTTAGAACGAAAATATATTCCCTACTATATTTTTCGCAGGCGCGTATTAAAAAAATTTTTTTGATGTAACTAAAAATTAACGATTTGTGAGACCTTGTTTCTGGCCAAATTTCATGATTCTAGATAAACGGGAAGTACCCTATAGGTTTTGATTTATTTGCGATTGTCAAAAAATGCATTAACGGCAAAATGTTTATGGTTTTATTTGATTGCGTTGACTTAGAAGCTTGATTTTTTACGGCTCCAAGTACGGCTTCACACATTAATATTATAATACATTCCAATCGTATTACAAAAAACTAATTAAGCCATTTTCAGGCAAGTTTTTTACCAGCCTAAATATGGAACCGGTGGTCAGTCGGGAAGCATTATTAGATATAGAGAATTTTCAGGAATTGGTAAACATTTTTTAAAGTTAAAAAAACAGATTTGAAAAATGGAGTACAGACTAGATACATCCCTAAAATTGGCGACATCAAAAATATTTCTATTCAAAATTGTATTTAACCATGCCCTATTTATATACACGAGTCACACTCGCTTGGCTTCGTCATATCTCTTTAATCGTTGTTCCCTGTGATTTAATTTATTTCTAATTAACGTCTCTTAATGTATTTAGATTTAAACCACAATTTAATCAAAGAAATTTGCTCTCACAAACTCCTACAAAACTTTAGTCACTATTAATAAAATTACGAACCTGATTGATTGAGAATATTCAGTGACATAACGTTTCATCAAAGTTTCAACACGAATTGTAGTTAAATGCTATTTCTGGGATTTGTGATGAGAAGTATTAATCCAATTGATCCATTTGTATTTACATACTACAGAACAATAAAGACGATGTGCCATAAAGAAATAAAATACAGAGAAATAAATATATAGGATTGCTGCACTGACTGAGCAGTGAATATTTCTAAAGGTCTGAAATTCTGGAGGTCTCTCCCCTTTAAGTTAGAGACAACAATTAAGAAAGTGTTTTATGAAATTTAATCGTAATGAAAAAATGGGGTTTTCGCCAATGGTGTCAGTGTTAAATTGAAAAGAAGTTTTACTTTATATTTATAAAATTATTAATGTCAATTAAATGAAACTACGTGATGTAGTATTATTTCTACTTTATTTAAATGATTATCCACGACCTAGGTTTCGTTGTATGACAACATCTTCAGGTGGGCAATTAGCAAAGATCTTAGCTAGTTGTCCACCTGAATACGTTGTAATACAACAAAACCTAGGTCGTGGTAAAGAATTTAAATAAAGTAGAAATAATACTAAATCACGTAGTTTCATTTAATTGTGAATAATGAATTTCTACACAATTAACGCCAAATTTATTCAAAATGATTAATTACAAAATTTAAAAAAGATTTCACATGATTATATTATTAATTTAATGTTATTATAGTTTTTTTAGTTAGATTTCACTTTTTGTAGTAAAATTAAAGTTATTTTTTAGTACCTTTATAGTTCTTTTTTTTAATTTGGTCCCCCGTTTTGTAATACAAAAATGAATTATATTTTCGAAATATTACGATGCTAAGTATACCGGAAGTGATCGATGGGTTTTGGTGATCTGTCAGCACCAGAAGCAACGATTTGTAGGTCCATGACTCGAAACCCAATTAAACCAGAGGCATAAGTTCTTGGATTTACCGGGTTACTCTAAGAAAATATTATCTCAAAATTTCAATTATTGCTTAGATACAGAGTAGGGTAAAAAGACTCGAGATTGTTCACATAAATAGGGCAAGGCATACACGCACCGGGTTTTGCGGGAAATTGACCTGTAGACTTCCGTGCAATTTAATCTCCCTGTCTCATTCACTCCTGCGGTTTACAGAGAGTAATGGTGAGTATACCTTTACTATTCTATATTGCCGTCCTTATTTGAAGTTAAAACCTTTCTGACTCTGGCGATTTCTAAAATATGTCCAATTTTTTAATTTTTCACTTTTCCTCAGTTTGTTCAATGAAATTATGATTTATGAAAAAAAAAATATGTCAAATAGCCAATGGAGTAGCTGAATGCAGTTAGGAACTCTGATATCATTCGGTCCTATATACAGGTATGGTTAAAAAAATTGTGACTAAGTGGGCGTAGAAAATTGTTAGGTACATTTTCAATAAAACATGTGACAAAATATTTCCCTACAACAATTGAAAAACTCATTTCATAAGCAAAATATCTCTTTCGTCTGTACAGAATGGAAACTTTACATAGCCATGAGGAAATCTGTAGAAAATAGGAAATCGATACTTTTCTTTTTAGGGTTTCATAGCCAAATGGCAAAAACGAAACCCTCATAACTTTGTTCTGTCCATCTATCTGTATATTACAGCAATTTTACTCGGCAACTATTGGGCACTATATAAATGAAATTTGAATGGTGTCTTTCTGTGAACCGCTATACAATGAAATGGTGAAATTAAAAAAAATACATTTTTTTAGGGGTGGCACTCCATATATATAACTGAGGGATGAAAAAAAGCCAGTGCACATAAGCGTATGGTATATCGTTAAATAGGTCTTAACGAGGTAAATAGGTACCAAAATACTTTTTTTATTTAAGTCAATAGTTGATGAGATTTGCCCTTCTAAAGTCTTAAAAAGTATTCCCCTTTAACTTTCACCTAATGTATGTCAAAGTTCAGAAAAGAATTAAGATAGTAAGATTTAAAATAAGCTTTCAAGAAAAATGTATTTGAATAAGATTATGTAGCTTTTGAGATATGAGATATTTTCGGTACCAACCGCAGCAATAACTTTGTTTTTCAGCGTCTGAGAAATAAAAACTCATAAGTTTAATATTGTTTGGTATTACGGAACCCTTTGTACGCGAGTCCAACTTGTATTTAATGGGTTTTTTAAGTTTCCTGATTAGATCATCATACAAACCAATAACGATGCGATTTCCGCTCGTTCTCATCATTTTTTTATCTTCATTATCCATTATTATATGCAGCTCATTTTATTCCAAATAATCGTTGCAAAACGTTTTATTCATAACTCAAAGTAAGTGCAGTATATTAAAAACACTTTTACTGACTCACATTAAAGATCAACTTTGCTCGCAACTACCCTTCAACCGTGAGAAATAGTGCGTCGTCATATAAAGCGATACTCAAACAGATGAAACTGTAATATTTGCCGATGTCGAAACGTCAACAAATTTGGAGGACATTAAGTCGTTCGAATCAGCGCTTCTCAGACTTTCCAATCCATTCGCAGTTAAGTGGTGGCCTTGCCAAATTTGAATGTCACATTCGAGTTATTTCGACATTTGCATGTATGCAATTTGTACATAAAACAATTTTATATTGAATCGTTACCGAAAATGTGTACTTGGACGTTTGTTAAGAAGGTTTAAAGGCATTTTCACAATTTTCTAAAATTTCCTGTTTTTCGATAAAAATCCGAGAAACCATTGAACTTATTGGGCTTTACTCTCATGTAAAGTTATCGAAATGCGATGGTCGGTTGATTTACACAAATATTTTTATTGTGCTATCGACATTGCTTATTGAAATTGATGTTGTAATTTTAATTATAGATCAGAGATTTATAATCAGAGAAACCAGAGATCTATAATCAGAGAAAGAACCATATGAAATATAAATAATCATAGAAATATTAGAAGATCAGAGATGTATAATCAGAGAAAGAATCTATAACTATGGATCAGAGATCTATAATATTTTTAATAATGGTTCAGAGATCTATAGATCAGAGTGCTTATACTTATCTTTTCAAGACGATACTTTTTAAAAATATTTCTGTAAAATATAATAATTTTTTGCGTTTATTATAACTAACATTTACATTTAATTGCGAAACTGTACAAGCAGTGTCAACAGAATATAAAAACAACTGTTGTTTTATGTTCATTCATAACAAAGAAGTATCACTTCCATGCATATATTTTTTTATTTTTTTGTCATCATCATTAAACTCTGGACATAGGGCCTTCCCAAGGCACACCATCCACATCACTTGCCGGGTCATTAACCCATCTTGCTGGGGACGTCCCACGCTTCGCTTCGAATTTCGCTGTTTCCACTTAAGAACTAGTCTGCTACATCGGTTATCGGCTCTTCGCCAGATATGACCAGCAGTTGCCACTTCTACTTTTACTCGACTTTGTCAATTCGTTGGTTGTACTTCAGAGATACTTCTATCATAGCTGTTTCCATAGTTCGTTGAGCGATTTTAAATTATGGATCAGGTCGAACATGGTGGTCCACTTTTCAGATCAGTAGGGGAAGGACGCATTAGTTATTTGACCACGGCATGATGAAAACACCTGTGCTGAATGTTGCTTCTACAAATATATCCATGCGGGTAAGAAAAGCTTGATTCGTTTAAAATGAACTTGAATCAAATATATGTTCTACAAATTGAACACTTGTGGATGCAGTCACGAACCAACATTCCCGTAACTAAAAATCAAGTTATTTATAATTTTATTTTCAAGTTATAATAGTATTTCGGTGTCGAGAAAAGGTTTATTTCAAGCATAAATATACTTAAAATAAACTACGTAAGAAAACAATTGGAGAAAACATAACATAATATATTCTAACATGCACGTTTCCATATTTGGGATTTTTATGTAACTATCATGTGATAGGAAAACAGAAAATTATTTGAAAAGCTCACAGTGGAAAAAGGTGCAATGGACGATATATTAATTAATATCAAAAAGTTAACGTAGATTTTTTTATAATCTATCAACAAATTAATCGTCCCATATACGGATTTGAAAACATAATTTTTTTAAGAAAAATTATTAAAAAGTCCAACTCTTCACTTTCCTTAGCACGGTCCACCACTAGATCGACTTTTACATATTCTTTTCTTGACGGTTTCCAATTTACTACCTTAACTTAAGGTATCAGTTGTATATAGGATACACTTCTTCTTCTTCTTTGTAAGCAACACAGCCTGATGCAGGCCAAGGTTTTCCCAATCTGCTCCTTCCAAGCAGTACGACGTCATGCAAGGTTTCTCCACCTGTTGACTCCCAAAATTTGTCACTGTCCAACCACCTTGTAGGTGATCTTCCTTTTCTCCTTGTACCTTCAATCTTCGCGAACGTTAGTTTTTTAACTGGGTCCAGATCTTTCCATCGAAAAACATATCCTAACCATCTGATTCTGTAGGACTTGATTACTCCCAAAATGTTTGCTTCCCCATATTTAGTATAAATTCCATTGTTATATAAGCTTCTCGAAATATTATTTTCTTTGACCGCTCCAAAAATTTATCGAAGGATCCTTCTTTCAAAGATGAGTAGTCTATTCTCTTCTACTTTATTGATTGCCTAGGTTTCGCTACCATACAAAATAATAGGTCTGATGAGGGTTTTATAGAGATTTATTTTTTGTATTAATAGAGATGAGTTTTGATTTTAGTTGTCTTTTTAGATCATAGTAACATCTATTTGCCATCAAAACTCAATACATATATATATATATATATATATATATATATATATATATATATATATATATATATGAAATAGCTGATAGAAAAAACATGTGGGGTACCTTTTGAAATAGCTGAAAATATTTATTACATACATAAAAGTGTATTTTAATTTCCTGCAAAAATGTTTCTATTTTATGAAAATATCGTAAAAAGTAATAAAAGTAACAATCTAACCAAAGCCCACGATGTGCAGCAGTTCACATTTCGAAGACGAAACACTGTCAAAAAAACATTGCTTAACACTTAAATAGATGACAGATCAGACAAAAAGAAAGGTTTAACCGTGATATATGGTTATAAATCTACGGTTTAAGATAATCTTGTTATTAAAAAACGCCTAAAAGTATGTTTTGATTTTAGATAAGATCCCCGTTATTTTTTTAATCAACCTTCCTTTTGTAGCCATCAATTTTATTGAAAAATAAAATATGAAATATAACACGTCACGCTCTCTATTAATGATTCTTACCCCTGATTTTCGAATTAAATAATAATGATAATCTTGAAAACAACAAAAGGTTTACTGTAGTTTCCTTATAATCTTCTGTATTTTCTTAAATTTTCCAAAATATTTTGACACAAGATTAATAAGCACATTTTTAGATTTTTAAATTTCAAAAAGACAAAAAACGGGTACTTTTGACCAGGAAATTCAGGGAAATATTATGCTAGTATTCGTTGTCTCTCTGTGCGTTTATTTATCTGTAAATACTTGTATATATATATATATATATATATATATATATATATCACATTGATATGGTTAAAAAACTTACTATTCTAATAGTAAAAATCTAAAAGAAATTCGACAATTTTTACAAAAATTTATGAGGCAGTACTAAATGTATTTTTGGTTAAGTTGAAAATTGAAATCGGGATGCTAGAGGAAATCAATACGAAAATATTATTAAAAAACTCAACTATTTTCTTCGAAATTTTAAGTTACACAATTTCTGAAATTTTCTTAAAAATTGTTCTCCTGTTCTATTTTAAAAATTGGAAATTTAAAAAAAAATTACTAGTGCTCTCAGAAACATATAATATATATTATTTACAGGAAAAGTATCATGTGTTTCTAGAAGTGATACTTATCGAAATAAATAATGAAAAACTAAGAATGCTATGCAGGTATATACCTTAAAGTAATTTTGTTTAACTATGCAGTGTGTTTTTTAATCCAAAATCTTTGACACAAGAGTCACTGGCACCCATCCAATTACATTTTTTTTATTTTTAAACTTTAAAGTTATATATCTACGCAACAGAAAGTTTTCAATTTTATTTAAGCGCTGTTGACGAGTCTGGAATTAAATATAACTTGATCGGTGTCCTAAGACTATAAACACGAGAGTACCAGATGTTGGATATGTAATAGAAAAGAAGAAAAAAGATCGAGTGATTAAATATTGTTCCATAATTTGCAATGCCGTAGTACTGGCAAAATATGAAAATCTTGTTATTAATTTTTGTACATCAGAAACAATAAAATAACTCTTTCCGTCTTTTATTTCGACATCTACCTATATATTACTCAAACTACCAACAACACAATCCAACGCCACACACACGCACAAACAGTTTGAGAACCAGCAATCCTAGACATATAGAGTTGGGTAACGACATTATGACCGCGAGAGACATTAGTTTTGGTTCGTTTTGACACCAAACATTGTTCCCACGGACCGCGTTGGCTACCCCGCTTCGGTTACCCAAGATACACGATATTATCACGAATATTTGTAAATTATTCAATTGTTCAGCGCCGCCTGTTCAACTTTTATGAGTTAATCGCAGGTCGGAGGCAGTGTTGTGAGAAAAGACCGCGCGTTATTCAACATTTAATACATGTTATATCTCGGAGATCTGTATGATGTTTTAGCAATGTTCAGTTATTAATTGTTCAAGATTTATAACTGAAATTGAGCGGACTAAATACTGATATTGTTTTTTTTGTGCTTTAAAGGAGTAAAATTATTTATTTTAGATGGAGAAAAACAGATAAAACTTTTTTTAATAATTTTTATTAAAACTACCTTAAATCACTTAGTGTTCTAATGTCTAGCAAGTTCAAATGGTTTTATTCTTATGAGTCTTCTAATAATATTTTGCACATTTGAGATTCTGGACGCTTCTAGATTAATGTGGTTTTGAAGTCTCTTATGGTGAGAGCTGACAAATCTACTAATAATATCATCTACCATCTCATTTTCAAGATCGCGATGGAGATCACAGATAAAACTTAATAATTTTTAAATTTCATGCCAGGCAGACTTGTATCATAACACTGACACATGAATATTTTTTTTCTAAGTTGAGTGTTATATACTTATAATTAGTTGAGTGGTATATACTGTTAGTTGAGTGGTATACACTATTAGTTGAGTGGTATATACTGTTGGTTGAGTGGTTTATACTGTTAGTTTTATATACGTAATTTGAACAAAAGACCCTTACACTATAAATTATATTATTGTTTTTATTTATTTATTTTTCTCAACGCGAGCTGATATTTCTTTTAATGGCATTCATAGACGAAGACCAAAGTATCATTAGCTAATCTGTCTGTAGCAGTGTCGGTCTGCATGTTAATTAAGTCTTTAGCCAGGATTATTTCATCATCTGAGATCTCTATGAACTTTCTAACGATCCGGCAAGTATTCAGTATAGTGGCTTTTTGCATGTCGTTTCATTAGATATTTTACATCAAAAGACATAGCATTCAATCTGCATGAATAAATTAAACTAAATATTTAACTTCAAAGTTTCAAACAACTTAACTTCAAAGTTTCAAACAACTTAGCTTAAAAGTTTCGAACAACTTAATTCAGTATAGTATGCGATGTAGGCTGTGAGCTTGAGGTCTAATATTTATCGAGTGGTGTACTTATTAACACCAATCATTAAAATACTAGAATCAACATAATATTATCCACAACTGATGGGAATCACACCAGTTGTGGATAAAACTATGGGAATTATATAAATTAATTTATTTTGCTTCCAAACCCTAGTAACTTTATTTTAATATTTCTACTAACACATTTTTTTAAATTTTATAGACAAATTAGTTTGGAATATTTTTTTGAAACTCCAATATCTATTCGGTATCATATTATTATTATTATTAAAATATTTATTTTCTCCAATATTCATGTTGATAATTCATTACTATATATAAATATAATTTGAACTAAATGAAATTTAAATTCAACATACATTCATAAAAATAATATTTTATGACAAGGTGTAATATTTTCGTATTAAGATTATTAAAAATATATTATATGTTTAATTATATTATATGTTTAAATAATTATGAGTAACGGCCGTTGCTTCTTGTGCCACAACATTCCGTCTTCAACATTTTTCACCCTGTCTTGTACAGGCATTTTTACAATTTCATCTGTGCATCGGATGCTCCAGCAGTTTTCCTATTTTCCTTTTGCCTCACGGGCCATGCCTTGTATCATATATATGTATGTATTTTTTTACGTATTCTAACTGGATTTTATTGACTAATATTTTTTCATTCTTATTTGTTATATTACTTTGGTTTCTTTGAACGTTAATTTCTAGACTTATTTTTTATTTATAGTTTAGGTCTTTAACCATTAAATCCATTTCTGTTGCTGTTGTAGGAAAAAATATATCATCCCAAATTATTTAAATATTATCAATTAATTTTAATTAAATTATCAGTACAAAATGAAGTTGATTAAAGTAATAGTGACACAAAAGACAATATTATTAACTTTACACATACATAAAAATGAAGGAAAATTGATTAAATTATTAATTATTAATAACAAATTGACTCTCCATGAATTTATTAGTCCATCATACAAATACAAGCTGTCCCTTTATCTTCAATAAATGGCAGCTTGTATATGAATAATGGACTAATAAATTAATTGATGGAATCGAAATAGAAACCAATTATTAAGAAAAGAAGTAGCATAAGTAAAAACATCTTTTGCACTGATACATGAAACGCTGAGCTACAATTTAATTTTACCGACATATAATGATCCCTTAACGCCATCTATTGGTTAATTTATATAAGTATTTCTATAATACTTTCTTCGATATGTATCGTCATAAATATTTTAGGTCGAACTATAGACTACAGATGACACATATACACATTTTTCTAATTATTTTGAACTATATTTAACTATAACTTTCATATCCATTACAGGACTGTATGAGTAAATTTTATGTGATATTAATTATAATTATTATCTCAATTAGAATTTACAATGTATATATATATATATATATATGTGTGTGTGTGTGTGTGTGTATGTGTGTGTGTGTAAGATTATAAAAATCATTCACACCTAAGAATAATTTATATGAGTATTTCTATAAAGCTTTCTTTGATATGTATCGCTATAAATATTCTAGGTCGAACTACAGATGACGCATATTAACACTTCTCTCATTATTTTGAATTATATTTAACTATAACTTTCATATTTTATCACAGGACCATTTGAGTAAATTATATGTAATATTAATAATAATTATTATCTCAATTAGAATTTACAACTAATATATATATTTATAATATATATATATATATATATATATATATATATATATATATATATATATATATATGTAATTATATAAATAATTCACACTTAAAAAGTTTTAATTCATATGTATTTCTTACTAAACACACATTTTTTAAACAATAATTATTTTGAACTATATTTAATTATAACTTTCATATTTATTACAGGACCGCATGAGTATTTATTAAATAATTATTATATAATAATTATTATCTCAATAGACTTTACAACTAATATATATGTAATTACATAAGTAATTCACACTTAAGAAATTTCAATTCACGCGTATTTCTTACCAGGCCCACATTTCTTTTCAAACAAAAATTATTTTGAATTATATTCAATTATAACTTTCATATTTATTACAGGACCGCATGAGTAAATGATATGTGATATTAATGATAATTATTATCTCAATAGAATTTACAACTAATATATATGTAATTACATAAATAATTCACACTTAAGAAATTTCAATTCACGCGTATTTCTTACTAGGCCCACATTTCTTTTCAAACAATAATTATTTTGAACTATATTTAATTATGACTTTCATATTTATTACAGGACCGCATGAGTAAATGATATGTGATATTAATGATAATTATTATCTCAATAGAATTTACAACTAATATATATGTAATTACATAAATAATTCACACTTAAGAAATTTCAATTCACGCGTATTTCTTACTAGGCTCACATTTCTTTTCAAACAATAATTTTTTTGAATTATATTTAATTATGACTTTCATATTTATTACAGGACCGCATGAGTAAATGATATGTGATATTAATGATAATTATTATCTCAATAGAATTTACAACTAATATATATGTAATTACATAAATAATTCACACTTAAGAAATTTCAATTCACGCGTATTTCTTACTAGGCCCACATTTCTTTTCAAACAATAATTATTTTGAACTATATTTAATTATGACTTTCATATTTATTACAGGACCGCATGAGTAAATGATATGTGATATTAATGATAATTATTATCTCAATAGAATTTACAACTAATATATATGTAATTACATAAATAATTCACACTTAAGAAATTTCAATTCACGCGTATTTCTTACTAGGCTCACATTTCTTTTCAAACAATAATTTTTTTGAATTATATTTAATTATGACTTTCATATTTATTACAGGACCGCATGAGTAAATGATATGTGATATTAATGATAATTATTATCTCAATAGAATTTACAACTAATATATATGTAATTACATAAATAATTCACACTTAAGAAATTTCAATTCACGCGTATTTCTTACTAGGCCCACATTTCTTTTCAAACAATAATTATTTTGAACTATATTTAATTATGACTTTCATATTTATTACAGGACCGCATGAGTAAATGATATGTGATATTAATGATAATTATTACCTCAATAGAATTTATAACTAATATATATGTAACTACATAAATAATTCACACTTAATAAATTTCAATTGACGCGTATTTCTTACCAGGCCCACATTTCTTTTCAAACAATAATAGAATTTTATTTAATTATAACTTTCATATTTATTACAGGATCGTATGAGTAAATTATATGTGATTAATGATAATTATTATCCCTATTAGGATTTCCAGCGAATATTTATGTAATTATATAAATAATTCTTACTTAAGAATTATCAATTCATGCGTATTTCTTCCTATGCCCACATTTCTTTTCAAACAATAATTACATAGGTTTTGAAAGTACATAATGTTCATGCGAATATTATATAGCAAATTATAAAGAATAAAATCAACATACCTTTATTTGATACTTGAATCCACTATTTGTAGTCCATACAGAGATAACTATCTGCCAAATGTATTCAGTTTTTTTTATTTTGGTCAATGACCTCAGTTCAGTCGGTCATCGAACTCATGAATTGCTTGCGCTGGTTTGAGACAAACAGATTTTGTTAAATTACACAATATACAAATTACTGATGGCCTGAAATAAATGATGCTTGCTGACGTACTGTTAAACATTTTTTTTACTTTCACTCGATTACCGCGTTGTGCTACATTAAAGATGGTCTAAATTCTAGTTTAGCATAGTATCCAGCCACTTTACTCCATTATAATTGCTGTAGAAAACTTAGCACATTACTGGCGTGTTAACAGACATCGAACTAGAACGTTCTGCAAGTGGTAAAGGAAAAATAACTACGTTGAATCTCCCAAAGTTATATAATATTAAACATATTGATTTTTCTATAATAGGGACTAAGTTAACCAGAATATTTTAAACATTTTTTTCGAAATAAATTTCGATTAAAATATATAAGGAACTAAGTGTCGCATTGCGTAGGAGCAGTATGTACTCCAATCGGGTGGGCGCTTGATGGTAGAAATGTATATTATTTGGGGTTTCGAAGGCGTCTTTCTTTTATATGTGGTGGGTCGTTACGGGCCTAGATATTTATTACGCCTATGAGGCTAAACTAGCAAAGGCATTTTAATTAAATTTGTCGGAAATAGCTTGATATAAGGTATAAAACGTCGTCATAAATTTAATCAGGCAAATACTTCAGGATGGCGAGTCATTTTTTATTCGGAACCTCGCTTAGTATGGATGTAAATTGAAAAGGATCGGCGAGTAGAATACAATAATATTTACTTAATTTCAAAGTTTTAGACAGTTTACTTAGTTTAAGTTGTTTGAAACTTTGAAGTTAAGTTGTTTGAAGCTTTGAAGTTAAGTTGTTTGAAACTTTGAAGTTAAATATTTAGTTTAATTTATTCATGCAGTAGTTTAAAGGATATATCTTTCGATGTAAAATATCTAATGTCGCGTTTGGATGAGAGTTAAAACGTTTTGATTGCAAGACGCGTCTTGTCATTCGACCAGTTTCGTGTATTATGAACTCTTTCCGGTTTAATCCGACTAGAAAAACAATTGGATTATACTACCAAAAATGGCTTTTGTATACCATATATTTGTAACATTTTCTTTAAAATTAGTTCTTAATATTTTCCGTCTTGCTTATACTAGCCAGAATCTAATAATGTTTATTTGCTATTGCGGGGTTCCGGTAGCAAAACAAAGAAACAATATAATTACGTCGTATCTTTTCATCCGTCGTTCATCGAGCACATTCTCCCAATTTTTACAATTTGAAGCCTATTTTCAAGATATTTTGGGAGTACCTGTTTCCTATAGAGGTCTCAGTAAATATGTCGCAAACGATTAAACATAAATTAGTGTGCTTCTAATTAACGGGCATATATAATATTTTATTGCAAGTTTCATTAAATAAGATATCGTTACTACCCTCCCTCCCTCTAAATATTTTTAGAAATGGGCTTAAACAACCTGGATCCTAGCTTTTAATGGCACTTTCGAAATATTTAAATAACTATAGAATTCCAATTTATATGTGTTCCAGTTTCCAATTCGTAGTTGCCTGGTTTGGTTACAAATATCGTGTTCACAATTAAATTAAACTACGTGATGTAGTATTATTTCTAATTTCTTTAAGTTCTTTACCACGACCTAGGTTTTGGTTGTATTACAATATCTTCAGGTGGGTTATTAGCAAAAATTAAATATGATTAGATCTTTGCTAATAGCCCACCTGAAGATGTTGTAATACAACGAAACTTAGGTCGTGGTAAAAAACTTAAAGAAAGTAGAAATAATACTACATCACATAGTTTAATTTAATTGTGAATAATGAATTTCTACAAAATTAACGGCAAATATATTTACTATATCGTGTTATTTTTTTCAATTATATGTATGTCAATTAATTGTTTTATGAAATGTCGCTGTGATAGAGTTGTAGCAAAGAATGTGACATAAAAGAAAATGTGGATGCAAAAATATGAAAGAATATGAAAATAGTTCGATCAGAAATAAAGACTGAGAAAAATTGTTGGCAGAAAAAACTTGGATGACATTAGAAATCACGGTAAACAAAATTGAGATGCAGATAATCTTTTATGAAATTAAGTATTAGAATTAATGATGTGCAGGGGCAAGGGAATAGAGCATTCTCTAATATGGAAGGTTTATAAAGAAAAGAAAATATTATGCACAATTTATGTGTGGAAAAACCTAGAAAAAATAATAATGTTTATAAAATAAAATATTAACTAACTTTTTATATTATAGATATCATTATTTTTATTAGGTATGGCAAGAATTTTTTTCGAAATTCTCTCCAAAATATAAGAAGAAAATACTTTGTATTTTCTTTAGGCCATAGCTACTGAGAAATAATTTATTTTAAAATACAAGCATTTTTTTTAATTTACAACATTTTCTCAATAATAATTACATTTAAACGTTTCATTTTGACGAACGTGGAAATGAACAAATAAAAAACTTAAGAAAAACGCTGAATTATCAGTATAATAGATTTTCATTTCCGCGAAAAAATATTCTTACCACTAATTATTCAAGGATTCGGTGAATCAATTTGATCGGGAGGTATTTCATGTGCTCGCACTGGACGTAGTTGTCACAACCCTTAAGCCCTCGCGCTAAAATTAAAGTAGTGTATCTAGAAAAATATATAAGATACAAATAAAAATATACATTAAAATAATCTTATTTTATACGTAGCCCATAAAAAGAAGGCTACTAAGCTAAATTTGACACACCCCTGTATGTGATTAAAGAGGGCTGCTAAGCTGAATTTGACACAACTCTGTATGTGATTAAAAAGGGCTACTAAGCTAAAGTTGACGAACCTCTCTATGTTTTTAAAGAGGGCTGCTAAGCTAAATTTGACATAACTCCGTACGTGATTAAAGAGGGCTGCTATGCTAAATTTGACACACCTCTGTATATAATTAAATCATAAAGTTCCTATGAGAAAGTAAATAGCAAAATAAGTGTATTTAAAGTTATATAATTGGTTCATATTTCCGGAAAATCCTTCAAAGGTACAAGAACGTAAAACAAGGATATAGAAAATTTGGATTAAACGATCTATAATTCTAATATTTATGTTAACATGATATATTTCTACAGCGAGTAACAGAACATGAACTGGCTGAAAAGATGCGAGGAAAATATTGCTGAAAAATTAAAATGGAAATCTGTTATGTTTTAACAATAAGAAAACGCGAATGGGATTTCGTTTCTGCACGATGGAGTTTCGTAAAAACAACAATAAAAAAAAGAATCATTATAAGATTAATCACGTGGACGGAAATATATTTGCCCGGTGGAAAATAATAAGTTTAAAGTGTCCTGATATATGTGCCTAAGTGCCCTAGGTGTCTACGATCTTCAACCTTACCTCGTAGTGCTAGTTCTACAAATGTTCAAGATATTATTTACTTTTAATGGAAGAACAAAATCAATGTTTTTTTCGTTTTATTTTAATTTATTTAAAACCTTGTTTTGGAGTATATTTTCCAGTTTGTCAATGAGTTTGAGATAGATCGAAGTGTGAAAATTTATTACATGTTAGAGTATAAGTTAATTGTCTACTTTTTATAATACCTGCACAAAGAATTTTAATTCTTGCCATCCACTGAAAAATAAAAAACAGAAAAAATAATTCGGTAACCCATCCCCGGTTATAAATATTTCTATAATTTTTTCAAAATCGTGTTTTTGTCATGTATAGTAATTTAAAAATATAATATATTTGGCGAACTTATTGCTACATGAGTAATTTCTTCCAGTCACCTAAAAGACAAGAAGTTGAGAACTTAGTGTTACGGAAGACTGTAATAAACCGTCAGCGTAATATAAAATTATCTATTTCTTAAAATAAAACAATTAAAAATATAACTACATAGCAACAATTATCCTAATAGTACATTAATTATTCAGTAATTTAGGGATCTATCTGGATAGCAAGAGGGGTAGATTAGAAGAAAAATTAGGCTAGTAATAGTGAATCAAGGTCGGAAGTTCTTTTCAGACGATTTTTGAAAACATAAATCGACGATACGTTTAGAATGTTGGGTTTATTGCAGAGTCTGACAGCATGTACAATGAAGGAGTAATCATAGATGGTAGAGTTATGTATAAGAATAAGGATGATAGGAACGAATTCAGAACGTAATCTGAGACTATAACCTTGTGAGACCATGAAAAACTGAAGTCAGAATTCTTTCACATATTGAAGAGATAACGTAGGATACGTAAGTTGCACTGGTCGCGTATTTTTCTGCAGTTTAAATGTAACCTAAATTTGGAAATATGGTCATATTTTCTCGGACCAATAGCGTCCTTAAATTTTAAAGGAATCTATTCAATTGATCTCCCATAACGTCAGCGTAGCAAACATCTCCATCACAGGTAGGGAAGATGTCGGAAAAGTGTTCAACATTGTTAAGATTGTTAAGATGCTTTACAGTATGCAAATTTCTGAAAATTTTACCACTAACTATATTTGTTCCAAGTTGCTAATTAAAATAGCCATAGTTCATTTGAAAGGAAACTTTTGGAAAGAAGCTTCAGGCCCCATTCATAATAGGGCCTGGTATTGGATTTGATTTGATTAATTTACCAATTTTTGAGCCCACTGACCAATCAGAGAGAGATTCGCATTAATACCAGAGAAGTTTATTTCAAAAAAAAATTTCAGTGACTTTTATTGGATTTTCCAAAAAACGTCGACCTTCAGTAAATGTAATTGTACAAAATATTAAGTTTACAGTCTAGTCTTTTTTGCCAAGCATAATAAGTTTACAGTCTAGTCTTTTTTTGTCTTTACGCCAAACGATCTTTTGGGAAGAAAACTGTAATTGACAATACACAAACACCGAATTAATACTATAAATCTACCGTTTACCCTATTTTAATGGGGAAAACTACAAATAAGACTTCATAAATAAAGGAATATGCAACATTCGTAAAGATATATTTTGTTCGGGATCATTTGTTTAATTTTACACAGAGCTGGCTCAAGATCACATAATTACCTTGCGTTGAAGTAATGGTTGCTGATATATAATTTGCTTCGCGTGAGATTTATCTCAAATGTAAACAGGGAGCTGTTAAAATTGGCGTGGAACAGTCAGAAAAGTGAATTCATAATACGTTGTTAATCATAAAAACTGTATTCATAATTTGACAATTTTTGCGTTTTACTAACGGTCTTTAAACTATATAAAGTGGGGTTTTATAATAAATTTAAAACAATTTTCAACATTTATTAGACAGTGCGTCATTTAAAAATAACTGATATCGCTGGCGGGCATTCAGCTTTATGAAACAAACTTTGTAACAAGCAGTAAATATTTTATTTGTTGAAAAGACCAACAAATTTAAGCAATTACTACTATATTTAGAGAATTCATCAAAGTAAAAACCCATTAAAGTAAGCAATATTTATTGGCCGTCGAGCATTATCTATACCATAGAATTAATTATGTGGTGATATTTCTTTGTTCGGTAAAAATAAAAAAATATATTAAGCAATAATTTTGGAAACGTTCCTTTCTAATATTTCAATATCTTTAACATGAGTCTGACTGTTACTTTATAAATATTTATTCTTTTTACAATCCTTTATTGGTAATTATTTTTAATTAATAAACATTATCAATATTATATTTAAGTTTTGGCAGCTGAAAGGTTACCACTAAAAACTAGTAATTCTAGTGGTTCAGAAGGGTTTTTTTAAAGAGAAATAAAAGAAAAAAAATATTTTTCATCATTATCATTTATTTCGAATTAAATTTTTAAGCCAAACATATTTATGTAAAAAGAAGATTTCGCTTCGTAATAAGAAATTAGTTTGTTGGTTGTCGTTACCATGATGTATTGGGTTGAGCACAAGACATACACCGCGAAAACCAGGGTTCTATTCCTGGCCGCTCATCAAGCGATACTGGAGGAGTTCAACCTTTCGAGGCTCTGGCAACCATTTTTCCATATGAGATCTCCTTCATCTCATGTGGACACGACAACAACAACAACAACAAATGACTTGGTAGTTATATTAAAACTTACATGTTGGAGATAACCTTTTTTAGTTTATAGATGAAACATTGAGAGGTAATTCGGAAGCGTTTAGTCACATATGGTACTATCCTAACTATTGGTTAAACTATATAAATGGGCTATTCATTAAAAATGTGGTTCAAATTTGACCTCCAGATCATGACTGACGCTGTTTAAATTGTTTGTAAATTAAAAAAAGTAATTATCGTTTAAATATTGTTTTTTTATAATGAATACACTAATGATGTTGTTAACAGTGCACTAACAATATCGTTAGTGTATTCATTACAAAAAAACGAGTGTGCTTTAGACCACACGACTGAAGTAAAACTTCAAATTCACAAAATATGAACTTTAAAATGAATTTACAAATTTATTCACTTTAAACGTAGAGTATTTAATGTATTGAACAAAATAATAATTTATAAAATTGTTCAAGAACGAAATGAAATTACAAAATAATTAAAAAATCACCATTCGCGTAACGCTAGCAAACTCGCATATATATATATATATATATATATATATATATTTCATGCACTGACTATGAGAGGAAGAGAGAAAGAAAATGTGCGCGCGCACTGCTCTCTTTTGCTCCTACAGTGTGATACAGACTTGCAATGTGTCTTAGATATAAGAAACATAACTGGCTATGAGAGAAAGAGAGAAAGAAAATGTGTGCTATAATATACGAAACGTAACTCTCTCTCTTTCTGTCTTCACTAACTTATATCTCCCTCTCAACTTCCGTTCGCCTCGCCTGATCACACTTCTCGTAACGCTCTCGTCACGCATTCACCAGCATACTCCCCAAGTCAAGCGTGCGTAAAGAAGTTTTACTTCAAAAAATGGTTTAAAATACAATAACATACGTGTATTATATTAAATTATATTCAAATAAAATATTAATCAAAAAGTGCACATGCTGCGCTTGTAAAAGTAGTTCACTTGACAAAGCGAGCCGAGTATATCCGATTCAGCGTCACCGTGCTGAGAGTGACAACTCAGTTTCATTTACTGCTCAGAAAAAGTGCGCAGATGCGCCTGAAGAAGTTTTCTCTTCAAAAATGAATTATTGAAGATTGTATTACATAAAATTAATAATAATAATTGTTTTATAGGAAAAGTAACGCGTTATTAAATTAGTTATTAATAAATTAAAAAATATTCTCTTTTCAAAATCTTTCTTTTTATATTTTAAGTTAATTGTCGGATTTAAAAATTATTTTCCGTAATTTCCATTCATTGCGTCAATACACGTATTATTGATTACGTAAACTTTCAAATGTTTTTGGAAGGTCTGTATTTTCGTTTAGATTAGAGTTTTTAATAAAGTTAGTTAATAAAGTTTAAAAATTCTATTTTTGTATGAAATATTAACAGCTTCCTCCATATCGTTATAGGTATATCCATTGTAATTTTGATTTAAATCTTAAAGCGCAGCTAAAGTTTGTGAGAAAAAATATGTCTTGCTGTTGGTACAACACCGCATTGAAATGAAAAGCGAACTGTTTACAACGGTCACACGCTTAGTACAAATATTAATTATAGTTATTAATGATTTTTTTATTCGTCTTTAATAAATTAAACATAATTTAATCTAAAAAACTGGAGATTTTTTGTAAAGCTTATAAATAAATTGAAAAATGTTTTATTTTATAAGGCCATCTGTCGGCTATCTACTGCCTTAAAGCGATCGATACGACATCAAATAATTATATAAAAATTAGTACGTTTTAAGAAGCATAATTTTTACAAGGATATATAATCCTCTCTAAAGTTATAAAGATTTTATTAAACAATTTTTTTTCAAATTTAATTTTTTTTTACAATTCTCTCTAAATTTATGAAGATTTTACTAACAATATTTTTAAAACAGTAGAAATGATTGTTAAATGTTTATAGAAAAATATAAATGGCAAATGATTTAAAGTTTCAAAAAAACAACAACAAAAATCAAAACACTCATTTCTCTAAGCATTTCTTTTTATTTCTTTCATCCTCTTTAATCCAAAATATGATTTGGTTACTATTCCACTTTTTTCATTTAATTTCAATAAATTTTTCATTCTCTTTTTTCATTCTCAACAACAACATTTCATTCTCTGGACACTTAATTTAAAATTTATAAAATAATGTCAAAATAAATATACTAAGTGCGTGTTGGAACACGCGCAAAGTATAATACCGTAGCTGTCCATATTTTTCGGAATTATTAAGGCAATTCAAGCGAATTTATAAAACCAAAAATATTTTATTTATTTTTATATCAAACGTTGGTAAAGCAAAATTTATGGAAAGTCATAATTAAAAAGAAAATCCTGAATTTTGTGAAATAATGGCAAAAAAGTGTGCCAAAATCAAAGATATGAAGCTGAACATGGGAAAATAAAAGAACATTGTAATTTTTTATTTATGTTACTGAACAATTTTTACGCATGTTAAAAATATAGTAGCCAATTTCTTTTTGTCTTTTTATTGTTGAAAAAAAAACTATCACATGAAGTTCACCTGCCTTGAGGGTAATCATCTTACAACCAAAAGATATCCAAAAAATTTAAACACGTACTTTGTTATCTGAAAAGAGCTAAACACGGATAGAAATGCCAATTGCTAAATTAAGAGTCGGCGTCGTTTGCACATTTTCTAAAGCATTTACGATAAAACAGTAAATGTAAAATCCGCCCAAGTTCATCTCATTATGCACACAAAGTAGAGCTCAGTAGTTGGTTGCATCTCTTAAAATGTTTAGTGGAAGGTAATTGAAATTCTTTTTTTGAAAGTTCTAACAGTATGCTATCATAAAAAATATTTTTCAAAGTTAAGTTAGTTAAAGTTAAGGGGAGTTAAAGTTAAGAGAGTTAGTTAAAATTAAGTTAAGTTAATTAAAGTTAAGTCAAAGTTAAGGGGAGGAAAGGCTTTGCATGCCACTTTAAAATTTTATATGCAAACAAATTTGTCCTTATTTTGTATGTATTAAATAACCGTAGAAATTGAGAGGATCTGACGCGCAAAATGTATAAATTTACCAAATTTTGTAAACAACTGCTCAAGAAAGATTTTAACCCGCTTCAGTCGAAAAAATATGATAAAAAAGTAGACGAGATTGAGAAACAAATAGAATAGTAAAAATCAATATTAAGGAAAATTAAGAAAAGAAAATTTGACCATATCAATCAAATACTTTGAAAAACGGAAAGTAATATTTAGTAAAGTGGCTATGAAGTGAAACTCACAAGAAAAAAGGAAAGAAAATAGATCTGGTATCACACGAAGAAGAAGGTTGGAAAAAATAAAAGAAGTAGAAATAGATGGAGGAGTGATTAATACATTATTCTAGTGATAAATAGATGTTGTTATGTCTTAAGCAAGCAATTCAATTTCTCCTCTTTAGCTGTTTACCAACCCCAAATCCATCCAATTTTGAAAAGAACCCCTAAATTTGAAAGTGATTGATACGACCTGTATTCTTTAATAATGTTCAAAGCTACCCTCACAATAAGTTTGAAATAGATCATTTATTTACGAATATAATATTCCAGGAAAAATCGTTAACGCTGCCTATAAAAAGAATGCGTGGAGAAACTTATAGATCTTTGACGTAAAAATGAACGAGTTAACGATAGCACACGTACTTTCCAGTGTAAAAGTAATATTGTAATTTTGACAAAGAAACAACCCTAAAATTATATTTACAAGAAAACGAGTTATATCGTATCATTGTGCATAAAAGTTGCTTTTAAAAAAATTATGGTTCCGTCCCTATTTTTTTCTATATTATTCAGAAAATTGGTTAAATACAATAAATGGTACGTAAAAAATTTACAGATACCAATTACCTCTAAATTTATCCATTGGCTTAGACGCTGCCGTAATGTGCGCTACATATATACCTTAATTTATTCAAACGCACATATATATTTTTCATAAATGTCATCTTAGTTTAAACTCCATTAATGCAACATAACTAGTTTCCATAAAAACTCGAATTTTTAGACTACTAAATTACTTTTTTTGTTCATTATATCTATTTCAATAAAAATTCCATAAACTTGATATCATAAAATTCGTTAAAGCGTCTCGTGGACTTATAGCATGTTTATTTATAGTAGTTTCAATTATCAAGATATGAGCTGTATAATAAAACTCCAATATGACTAGTTTTCATAAAAACTCGATTTTTTTACGACTAAATTGCTTTTTTTGTTAATTATATCTACTCCAATAAAAATTCAATAAACTTAATATCATAAAATTCGTTAAAGTGTCTCATGGACTTACATGGGTAGTTTTAATTGTCAATATATAAGCTATATAATAAAACTCATAATCGATAAAACAAGTAACCAAAGAAAAGAAAGACGAACTATTACCAGATGACCATCGATTTGAGAAATACCTTTCAATCTCTGGGGATTTCTCAAAACTATAGTCATCTAGTAAGAGTTGTTATATTGCCTAACACATTACAATGATGGAAACTTCAAATTCCAACCTTCCGGGTTACAATATTCAAAAAGATAATTATTAAATCATTAAAACGTTCTCGTCACCAATTTCAGTGCAACAGTTCTTCATCCTCAGCAATAAAGGCAAGTATAATACATGTCGAAACGTAAAACAAATAAGCAATACGTGAATCAGATTCGCACGGAACGCGTTGTCTCATATCGGAAACGATCATCTCCCAGACGTAACTTAGATCGTGTATATTGCGCTAAAATTTTGTCATCCAGCACGGTGACACAGTTGGACGAATGACAGACGTGCTGTTGGAACAACAGATGCAATTATGGTCTCATTATCGCCCTGGGATGCTGTTACAAAATGGCAACAACTTATCGTATGCTTCATTTATATAAGAGGATTTATCATCATGGATCAGCTACCATACCAAAATATTTATATTGAAATATTAGAAGTGGTAAATAATCTATAGAAATTTTGTCCGAATATTTTAATTAATGCGCGGGGGTGAGGGAAAGTTAAGGGTGAGAGAAAGTTAAAAAGATTTTTGAACGGTTTCTGCTTTTACCAATTTAATTTAAAATAGTTTTAGATATATGGTTGTAAATATCCTTAAAATAAAAACCTGTCAAGCACAAGTGGAACTTGCACTACGAGGATTCCGTAGATATATATAAGCACTTATAAACATTTAAGAGTAAATATATTGCCAACACGATGGGGATAATTATATTCACATTCGTGAAAACCAACTAATTATTAAAATGTATAATTCAACATGGAATTGAATATCATAAATTTTTGGATTCTTCCTTTGCTTATGCTATAAGAGCTCCCATTTTGCCGACTTTCAAGATTGTAGATCGACCGGAAGTATGCTATAGGTTTTGATGATCAGTGCACAAGACTATTGTATGAATAAACAAAATACGTTTTAAAGGGCTATATGTTTTTGTTGCGTGAATCAAAATGCTTGAATTTTTTATAGCAATGTAAGGCTATTAACAATTTAGCAAATAGAATATATGTTTATTTTTGCCAACACTCCTTAGAGGACAAACACATTTTAGGCTAATTTTTGAGTTTGTTTGAGAGTAGGCATCTGCTGATTATCTATTGATTGAGTCTAGATGCACCATAAATGATAGCATTTTTTTATTACAACGAATAGTGTGAAAATTGGCCTGATGTTACAGAAATAAAATATCATTTTTAAAAAAGCTAGTTTTTTTGGAATAAACCAAAGAATACAGCGATTGGCGGCCAGGAAAGAACAAAAAAATTAAACATAATTTGTGATGAATGTTTGTGTATGTATATATACATACACACACACATACACACACATATTGTATATACATACATATATGTGTGTATGTATGTATATATACACATTTATAATTTCTGAAGATGTTGCAATATATATATAACTACGATTTTTGTCCAGACTATCATTATACCTTAGATAAGATTTTACTACAGTGTTTTTCTTAAATGTACAGTTTTCTTTTGGAAACAAGAAAAATCAACATAAAGTTTAACACAATAGTAGAAACTAAGAATGAACACAAACGTCTCATTGCACGCTTGTTAGATAACTACTCTGCTTCCATACCAATTTTCATGTGATTTAATTAAATAGTTTTCGAACAAAAGTGATTTACGTGACTGGAGTTAAGGTTTTACAAAAAAGTAAAAAAAATTGTAACTTCTAAACTATTTATTTAAAAAAAATCACTACTTCTGAACTATCAATTTAAAAAAAATCACAACTTCTAAACTATTAATTTAAAGAAAATCACAACTTCTAAACTATTAATTTAAAAAAATCAAAACTTCTAAACTATTAATTTTAAAAAAAATCACAACTTCTAAACTATTAATTTAAAGAAAATCACAACTTCTAAACTATTAATTTAAAAAAATCACAACTTCTAAACTATTAATTTTAATAAAAATCACATCTTCTAAACTAGCAATTTAAAAAAAAAATAACAACTTGTGAACTATTAATTTAAAGAAAATCATAACTTCTAAACTATTAATTTAAAAAAATCACAACTTCTAAACTATTAATTTAAAGAAAATCACAACTTCTAAACTATTAATTTAAAAAAAAATCACAACTTCTAAACTATCAATTTAAAAAAAAATCACAACTTCTAAACTATTAATTTAAAGAAAATCACAACTTCTAAACTATTAATTTAAAAAAATCACAACTTCTAAACTATCAATTTAAAAAAAAATCACAACTTCTAAACTATTAATTTAAAGAAAATCACAACTTCTAAACTATTAATTTAAAAAAATCACAACTTCTAAACTATTAAGTCAAAAAAATCACAACTTCTAAACTATCGATTTAAAAAAAATCACAACTTCTATCTATTAATTTTAAAAAAATCACAACTTCTAAACTATCAATTTAAAAAAAATCACAACTTCTAAACTATCAATTTACAAAAAATCACAACTTCTAAACTATTAATTTAAAAAAAATCACAACTTCTAAACTATCAATTTAAATAAATCACAACTTCTAAACTATCAATTTAAAAAAAATTACTTCTAAACTATTAATTTTCGTGGAACTATGGTTTTTTTAAAATTACTTTTCACGATGCTTCTCTACCTAAACAAATGTGTACTACTATAAACAAGCCGCCTGTATCATATTTTTAAAATATAACTAATTATCAATGAGAAATAAAAATAACAATGACAATCTTTGGAAATATATAATAACTTTTCAGAAACGGTTACAAAAATATGTAATACAGCTTTATTTTTTAAACGTGTAGCCATTAACACTCCATATATGTAACTGAGGGATGGAAAAGAAATCAATTGCACGTAGGCGTGTGGGGTAGGTTATCGTTAGATAGATCTAAAAAAATTATATACAGTTCCAAAATAACTTTCTTATTTAAGTCAATATTTGGTGAGATATGCGCTTCCAAAATCTTAAAAAAGGGCCCTTAACTTTTCAACTAACATGTGAAAAATTCTGAAAACACTGCAGTATTATAATAAATTTTCAACAAAAATTGATTTGAATAAGACGCGTTGTATACTTTTTAAGGTATGGGATATTTTCGGTACCGACTTGTTTTTCAGTGTCTGAAAAATACTAACTCGTAAATGTAATTTTTTTAAGGAACCCTTCGTGCACGAGTCCTACTTGCACTTGGCCGGTTTTTATTCTTGTAATACCTGGGCCCAAGACTACATGGAATTACGCCCATCTCCTTGAAAATGTGATTAGACATATTCATCTGCAATTAACTATTTTTTTTCTCTGCTATTACCTTTTGTATACGATTCCTGACTTTTGGAACATTTTTCTTGATGTCATTTTAAAAGATATTAGTATGAAAGAACGGTTTCCATAACTTTTTACCCCACTGAGATAAAACCATTCCATTTTTTTAATATATGATTATATTCGCCTTAATTTTATACGAAGTTAGTAAGGTATTTTCCTCGAGTGAATTAATTTTCTGTGAAGATTGGGTGTTTACTAGAATAAAAAGGAAAAACCCCACTATTTTGCTTGATAACATCAACAAACATTGCTTAGATAGCTAAAGAGATAGTCGTATTAAATTTCACCAACCCCAATATTTTTATACTTCTGAAGATGTTGCAATAATTACATCACTACATTTTTTTTTTGCTTAGATAGCTAGAGAGATAGACTGATAGTCTGATAGTAGATGAGGTTTAATTGCTTAGATAGCTAGAGAGATAGACTGATAGTCTGATAGTAGATGAGATTTAATTGCTTAGATAGCTAGAGAGATAGACTGATAGTCTGATAGTAGATGAGATTTGATTGCTTAGATAGCTAGAGAGATAGTCGTATTAAATTTCACCAACCCCATTATTTTTATATTTCTGAAGATGTTACAATAATTACATCACTACTTTTTTTTTGCTTAGATAGCTAGAGAAATAGACTGATAGTCTGATAGTAGATGAGATTTAATTGCTTAGATAGCTAGATAGATAGACTGATAGTCTGATAATAGATGAGATTTGATTGCTTAGATAACTAGAGAGATAGTCGTATTAAATTTCATCAATCTCATTATTTTTTTAATATAATTTAGTATAAAGAAATAAGTGCAAGCATGATGAACTTGTTGCGACAAGAATATGCTCGTATATTCTATTCAATTAAGGCCAGATTTTATAATCGTCAAATAAAACGGGTAACAGTAGAACATCCAAATTAGAAACGATCTTTACCCATCTGTTTAATGGATGAAAATTATTTTATATGAAATTTATTATGTTAAAAAGTACATCGCAATTGGGTTGGCTAAAAAAATCCTGGCCAGACTATGATAAATTAAAAATTCAAAAATGCCTTCTTTTAAACATTGCACTCATTAGTTCAATGAACAAATTTTAGACCATTTGAAAGTATGTAGCCTATGGAATATACAAAAGTTGGGTTGTCCAATTTTTTCCTGGCGTAACTCTTGGGTTGGCAGGTATAAACAAGTAAGTTGATACTAGTAATATACACCCATCTGTTTAATAAATAAATTTTATATCAAAATAAACCCTATTTCACTGCAAACTGCTGCTATAATTGTCTGCAAAACATCTGGTTTGAATGAAGTCTGAGTCTGCAATTAATCTGGTTTGAGTTTTAAATTAAAGAAAAAGCCGTTCGGAGAAGTTGTCGGAGGGAGTATCCTCTACAACTATTTCGAATATTTTTCATGACTATCTTGGTATGTCAAAAGTCAGCGCAAGATGGGTGTCGAGAATGCTCACACAGTCGCAAAAGTAACAACGTGTCGAGTGTTCACGATATTTTTGGCGTTCTGTAGGACAAGGATAAAATTTTGAGCCGAATCGTTACGGGTGATGAAACTTAGGTTCGTAATTATGCACCTAAATCCAATCAGGAGTTCGTGCAGTGGCATAAAAATGGTACCCCACACCCTAAGGAATTCAAGTTGTGCAATCGACCGAAAAAGTCTAGGCGACGGATTGCTGGGACACAGAAGGTATCCTGCTCATTAACATTAGAGATAATGTTGTTTTCATGACTGGAGAATATTACACTGGTCTACTGGAGCAGTGTAAAGAAGCATTCAAGAAGAAACGGTGCGGGAAATTAGTGAGAGGTGTGCTGTTTTTACACGACAATTTTTACGGCCAAGAGCTATGTTGCAATGGCTGCCCTTTACAAATGCAGTTTTCAAATATTGCCTAATCTACATTGCAACCCATACTTAGTCCCCTACGATTATTTTTTCCCCTAAGAATAAAAATGAAGCTTCGTGGGAAAAATTTAGCGACGATGAAAACAATTTTAGCTTATTTTCAAATTCAAGAAAAAAAAATTCAAATTAGTCGGAGAAATGTATTAGGGTTAAGGGAGAATATATTACAAAGGAAAAATAGAACCACTAAAATAATAACCAATTTTAGATCTTCCTTTCCCTACGATCCGCAAATTGTTTGACCTCCCCTCGTACATTTTCTCTAATTTCTAGTAATATACTTAGTAACTTTTCACTTGAAACTTTTGAATAAATAATAACTATGTTTCTGCATGTAAGCACTTTTTCACAATGATGTGTCTTTCACAAAAAAATCATAAATCAGAAAATCTATAATGTATCTTTCACAGAAAATCATATAAATCAGAAAATTCATTTCGCAGAAAATCATGTAAATAAAATTATTTTCATAGAAAATCATATAAACCAGAAAATTCATTTCGCAGAAAATCATGTAAATAAAATTAATTTCATAGAAAATCATATAAATCAGATAATCATATATGTACTCTCACAATAATGTATCTTTGACAGAAAATCACAAACCGCCCAAAACACTATGAGATTTGGAAACGTTTCTATAAATTTCCAGTAAACCTTAGGCTAGGCATAACCCTTACCGTAACCTATAAACCTTAGGTGAGGCTTACCCCTTACTGTAATCTATAAACCTTTGGTGAAGCTTACCCCATACCGTAACTTATAAACCTTAGGTGAGGCTTACCCCTTACCGTAACCAGTAAATCTTAAGTGAGGCTTACGCCTTACCGTAACTTATAAACCTTAGGTAAGGCTTACCCCTTACCGTAGCCGGTAAACCTTAGGTTAGGCTTGCAATGATATGTTTTTTCACAATTTTAGGTTAATTAGTTTAGGGACGGGAGCTTTTGTATATTTTTGTGGATATTTTCAGAAATATCTCCGGAACTATCTTACATTAAATTGTTAAAACAATAGCTGTGTAATTCTTGTAACTGACCCTTTCATTGATAGCACCTACGATATATGCAATAAAAAAAATAAAGTTTTTCGTTTGCCCCCTGCAAAATTTTCATACTTATATTTTTTATTGTTAATAATTGATATAAATATATTAACCAATTAAATTAACCAAAATAATTTATAAATATATTAATAAAATATATTAACCTGAATAAACAGGTTAATATATTTTATTGCTACGCCAAACATCAAATTTCTATGTCAAACGGAAAGCAGCTGTGACAGACAAATGAACAGATACGTGAGTGGTCTCATAAAAATTCCCGTTCTTTAGGGTTCCATAGACAAATGGAATAAAAGGAAACCATTATAATTGCATCCTGTCCGTCTATCTGTCTGTCCGTGTATGTTCTCGCATGTCACAGCCATTTTCCTCGGGGACTATTGGCACTGTTTAGATGAAATTTGGATGGTAGGTGTCTTTATGAACCGCTATACAATGAAATTATGAAAATGAGTGGAATTATGAAAAAATAATGTTAGGGGTGGCACTCCATAGATGTAACTGAGGGATATAAAAAATCTAGTGTATATAGGCGTATGGGGTACCGTCAGATAGTCTTAAACAATGATATAAAGGTTTCCAAATAACTTTTTTATTTAAGTCAATTGTTGGTGTAAATATGCGCTTCTAAATTATAAAAAGTTGAAAGTTAAAGAGAGGGTGGCCGGCTTTATATATATATATATATATATATATATATATAAATCATAGTAGAAGACTTGAAAAAAAATGTTGAGTATATAAAAATTGATTTGAATAAGATATGTTGTGCAGTTTTTGCGATATAGGATATTTTCTACAATAACAACTTTGTTTTTCACAGTATCTTTGAAAAACACAAAAAATGATATTGTTTGATGCTATGGAACCTTTCGTGCACGAGCCCGACTCGCACTTGGCCGTTTTTTATAATTATTTCTTTTTAAGGCACTGAACTCTTAAAAGTGATGAAACTTTAAGAAATCTATACTCAATTGATAGCTATCTTCGGCTCAACGATAGGGCACTTGATTCACAATACTAAATGCAGATAATGATTTTTGGCCGCAGTTAAACTATGTTGCGTCACTGTGTTATCATCTCACACAATATCGCACGCATTCAGATCCGTACGATTGAAACAAAGCCCACGGGTCAAATTTCACAGCGGCTTCTGGACGCCGCCTTGATACCTACTTTCACTTGCCGTTGCCTCGGTTGCAAGTGTATTAATGTGCTTCATTTAACAGCAAATATTAATTTATTCATTCAAATTTCCGCCTTGTTACTATTCAGCATCATTACGAATTCACGATATCTTCATTACATGGTTAGTGTTACGCGAAACGTATTGTAACGTAACACCGTACGTTTTGAGTATCTGTTTTCGCAGAGTATGAAATGGATGTGACTCGTCTTCTCTAGTTTCTATTTTATCTGTATATATTATTTCTTAAATGTATTTTTGGTTAGTACGCCATATCTCTTTTAATACTTCATCAAAACCAATAATTGAGCTATCATTTTGAAGATTACCTTCACCACTAATGACGAAAAATAAACAAACAATTCAAAAGTAAGTTACATTTTTTATAAATTCTCTATATTATTTTTCAAAGGTGTTTATATTGTAAACAGCGCCATCTATTGATAATATGTTTAATTAAATTTTATATACCTATTTTTCCTCACTTAATTATTTTATATATTATTAAGTATTTATGTCACTAGAAAGTTCGTATTAGTATTTCGAAAGTTCGTAGTTCGTATTCGTATTAGAGAACGGAATCCTAACAATAATTGATAACTAATCTGTTGCAATTATATAAAACTTATACACACATATATATATATATATATATATATATATATATATATATATATATATTTATTAATACCTCGTTTTGCGACTCAAAAACTCGAATGCGTCAATTATATAATGATGTTGTTTTTGGACATTTTTCTTTGGACACTTTAGATAGAAATAAAAATATACATTAACATATATATATATATATATATATATATATATATATATATATATGTATATGTATAATTTTTAAATTAAAGCCTAGCCCATTAAGTAAAGCTTTGTATATATAGAATAGAATTAGTTTACTAAAAGTCTTATGTAAAAGTTGTATGTACACATAATGAAAGTTATAGATAATTGTATACTCTGACCTCTTTAGTATACAATCATGTGATTGTAACGTTTTTTGTTAGCCTTTTAATAAATAAATAAAAACAAATGAAATTGATACGAAACGCTGAAACTAAAGAAACGGCCGTGAAGCAATAAAATACTCCACTATATTAACTTGAAATCCGCAAATTGAAAAGAAAAACAGTAGAGGAAAAACTAAGTTATAAACAGAAAGAACGGAAAATCGAAGATCGCATTTCGTACGTGCATGCTGAATATGATATACTGGACGTTTTCGTAATATCATACAAGGGTATGGCACAAAGACGATAGTAATCACAACACTAAACGATTTTCAGTATAATAAAGGAAAATGAAACTCCCTTCTAGCTTGCAGGAAAATATATACAATCATGCCTAAAATGTAAAGCAAGGCGTACATTTGACGATAGTGGTCATAATTTTTAAGCAGAAAAATTATCAAGTTTCCACAAGACAGTTCGTTTACTGTTTGGTAAGAACTGTTATTATAGAATTACTGGGAATGTCGTATAGTGCAAATATATTTTTATGGAATGAGAACTAGCTGCCTGTAACCAAAACCGAAACCTATCCCTGGCCAGAAATGTTTTAATAAGAATTTATCAAAATACCAATAATTTTCGGTTTTATATATAAATGAATTATTAATAATGAGGATGAAATAAAAAACGAACTTTGAGTTTTTTTAATAAAAAAGCGGTCAATTGCGGGAGACCTTGTGCAATGCGCATTTCGTACCATAATTTAATTAAAATCAATATAGTTAACATTGATAATTTTCGTTCAATACGGATTACATCACTCACAGCTAATTATTTTTCTAAGATTATTTTTGCTGCCGCATTAATTGACAGGGGAATGGTTTTGTTTGTAAATTGTAAATTCAGTTAACATTTTCCAGATTTCCCACTATGCCAAATGTATTTGAGACTTTAGACGACAGAGTTTGAAAAAAAAATCAATGACCCGTTTGACACCTAAATTACTCTTAACCTTGCTTCGGTGCTTCCTGGCAAAAATAATATATAAATATATATATTTAAATATATATATATATATATATATATATATATATATATATATATACATATATACATATGTGTATATATATATATATATATATATATATATATATATATAAATATACATATTATATGTATATGTATATTTATATATATTTTGGTTTAATAATTATTTATTTATTCCGAAATATAATTTAATTTCAACCTCAAAACACAAAAATGCTTACCTATCTATTCTAATATAATAAATGCAAGTGTTTTTTACCTTTGTTTTTTAATAATTAAAAAAAAATCGATTTTTGATCAACTTTACACACTTATTAAAAACTAGCCTTTGCACGTAGCGATTTTAATAAATTTCCTTCAAATGCGCTATAAATATATTTTACAATAATAAAACAAATTAAATTATGAAATAACTATGAAATTAATTTTAATAAAAAAAAATATGTATTCAAATCGTATATTAATTTCGTGATCCGAACTCGCACTTTTCAATGAAATATTATAATAATTGTATTAAGCAAAAGTTTTTCACGACTTCAATGAAGGGTCAGTTAAAGTCTAATCAATACACACACATACACACACACACACACACATATATATATATATATATATATATATATATATATATATATACACACACATATATAAGACAGGTGAATGTTCAAAACCGCTCAGGTTTCTCCAAACCATCTACCGCCTTCCACTCGCGGTAGTGGTGGTGTAGCCCTTGGTATCCATCGATGGGTTTGATAGCGGTGATTGTACATGAATGAGAGTGGTTGGCAAAAATGCGTAACGTTACGGAATCTTTACTCAGATTGTTCTGTTTCTTTCTAGATCCGTTCTAGAAGCTAAAGGATATCGAATGGATCTAAATATTAAACAATGTTCTGAACTGGAAATCGTATATGCTATATTCTAGAAATTTCGATCCTTTGAGGTATAGACATGAGACGAACTTCGCCGCACGTGTATTCAAGAATATTCTGACTTCAAATGTACATGCTATGTTCTATGAATGCTCGATCAGGTATATAATACAAAGCTTAGCGCGCGTGTGTTCATGAATATTCAGACTTTGAATGTACATGCTAGGTTCTACGAATTCTCGTACAGGTATATAAGACCAAGTTTAGTGTGCGTGTATTCAATAATATTCTAACTTTAAATATACATGCTATGCTCTATGAATTCTCGATCAGGTATATACGACGAAGCTTAGTGTGCGTGTATTCGAGAATATTCTGACTTTAAATGTACATGCTATGTTCTTTGAATTCTCGATCAGGTATATAAGACGAAGTTTAGTGCGCGTGTATTCAAGAATATTCTGACTTTAAATGTATATGCTATGTTCTATGAATTCTCAATAAGGTATATAAAACGAAGTTTAGTGCGCGTGTATTCAAGAATATTCTGACTTTAAATGTATATGCTATGTTCTATGAATTCTCAATCAGGTATATAAGACAAAGTTTAGTGCGCGTATATTAATATTATATTAGCGACCAATCAAATAACAGCAGCGAATATGAAGAGAAAGTCCTAAGTTATTTATTTTGTATTGAAAAGTTTATGGCCTAAATATAAGAGTGTTTACACAATCTCAAGCAAAATCAGGAATAGAAAAGACGGCGTATTAACAGTTTGAGAAACAGTCGACGAAGTGAAAATCAAAGCGAAGAACAACATGAAAATATTATGGAAAAAATAATATGAAACATATTATACCACGGGAAGCCCGGTATTGTTGCTAGTAAATTGTAAGAAATATAACGACTTAAATTAAAATAAAATTAGAATTTTGTTCTTTAACGGGTTAAAAATCTTTGTGCTTGGGTTTACTTTTATCGAAAAAAAAATGTTTGTTTTAATGATGTTTAGCACGAAACGTGACGTTCATTCTTTTTTCAATATCAACATCACACTATATTTTTCCATCATCTAGCGATGATATATTTGACTTTCTTTCCTGATTTTTCATTTTCCACACACGTTTTCTTGCTACTAAGATAAACTTACGACATTATATCATAGAGTTTATGAAAATATACCTATTCTACTATATATAAAATAACCTGTATATATAATAAGCTCTTTTAAAACCATAAAATCATCAGAAATCTTAATATATACCAGTATATATGATTTTCTATATCTTATTTTGACTTAATGGTTTTAACTACAATTTTCTTTCAGATTGCTTCAATTGAGAGCCAATCTAAAACAAACCGCTTCAGCCATGGTGGACATCATGAATTTAAGCAGAGGTAATCTGCTTTGGGCACTGGTTCCAGTTGTTATTCTGGCTGTTCTAGATAGAACTATCGGGGTAAGTCTAGTAAAAAATCATATATGTATATAAAATTTGTGCTACCAGCACCAATAATCTGTAAATAGGGCACATGCTTCAGTTGTTATTACGACTGTTCTAGATAGAACTATTGGGGTAGGTTTAGTAAACAAATCATACAAGTATATAAAATTTGTGCCACCAGCTCCAATAATCCGTAAATAGGGCACTTGTTCCACCTATTATTCTGGCTGTTCTAGATAGAACTATTGAGGTAAGTTTGGGAAAAAAATCATATATATATATATATATATATATATATATATAATTTGTGCCACCAGCTCCAACAATTTGTAAATAGGGCACTTGTTCCAGTTGTTATTCTGGCTGTTCTAGATAGAATTAATAGGGTGAGCCTAGAAAAAAAATCATATATGTATATAAAATTTGTACCACCAGCTCCAATAATCTGTAAATAGGGCATTTGTTCCGGTTGTTTTTCTGGTTGTTCTAAATAGAACTAATGGGGTGAGTCTAGAAAAAAAGTCATATATGTATATCAAATTTGTACCACCAGCTCCAATAATCTGTAAATGGGCATTGGGTCCGGTTGTTTTTCTGGCTGTTCTAGAGAGAACTATTGGGGTAAGTCTAGTAAAAAAATCATATATGTATATAAAATTTGTGCCACCAGCTCCAATAATCTGTAAATAGGGCACTTGTTCCAATTGTTACTCTGACTGTTCTAGATAGAACTATTGAGGTAAGTCTAGTAAAAAAATCATATAAATGTATAAAATTTGTGCCACCAGCACCAATAATCTGTAAATAGGGCACTTGTTCCAATTGTTATTCTGGCTGTTCTAGATAGAACTATTGAGGTAAGTCTAGTAAAAAAATCATATAAATGTATAAAATTTGTGCCACCAGCACCAATAATCTGTAAATAGGGCACTTGTTCCAATTGTTATTCTGGCTGTTCTAGATAGAACTATTGAGGTAAGTCTAGTAAAAAAATCATATAAATGTATAAAATTTGTGCCACCAGCACCAATAATCTGTAAATAGGGCACTTGTTCCAATTGTTATTCTGGCTGTTCTAGATAGAACTATTGAGGTAAGTCTAGTAAAAAAATCATATAAATGTATAAAATTTGTGCTACCAGCACCAATAATCTGTAAATAGGGCACTTGTTCCAATTGTTATTCTGGCTGTTCTAGATGGAACTATTGGGGTAAGTCTAGTAAAAGAATCTTATATATAAAATTTGGGTGGCCAGCTCCAAAACTCTTTAAATAGAGCGCTTGTTCCAGTTGTTATTCTGACTGTTCTAGATAGAACTATTGGGGTGAGTTTAGCAAAAAAAGCATGCATGTATATGATATTTGTGCCACCAGCTCCAATAATCTGTAAATACTAGATATCGATTAGGTGCGACGTTCAAGTACATAAATACTATCTATATCAGCCAAAAGAAGTCATAATAAATGTAGGTTATTTGGCTTAATTTTTTAACAGTGTTGGTAACATTTTTGCTCGAGCGCTGAACAAAATAAAAGGAAAAAGTTAATATATAGAACCGAACTATCAAACAACCATGGCAACGACAACAAGGCGACAGCCACTTTCCGATTTCACGGAAGTGGCTTATCTGTAACATGCAAATGTGTGGAATAAATTTGGTGTTGGGGCAGATCTCCACAGGTTTACTGTCATTTTGAAACTATTAGATCAATTTTGTCCATCTGCGCACGTAACCCATATTTTGATGTGAATTCTTTTCATGTCAAATTTATGAAATATGAACATAATCACTTCGAAGTTTAAAATCTCGAAAACCAGTTTTTCTGCAAAATTTACCCAAAAACCTGAAACCATACTTCAACAACGTACGTACATACATGTTTACAGATTTATTACCCCAATACTTCATGTATTTTTGATAAAAAGAATTTGTGAACCCTTATTGCTCAATCACATTTAACAGACAGCATAAGGGCAAGTACATTTCAGTAGCTTTTATTTTCTGTGCAGTGAGGAGATTTTCCTACCCATTTTTTGGAACGGGGAATACCACAACTTTTCAATTGAACGTATAAAAAAAACAAGAATCAAACAGTTCGATGAGATTCACCGATATAATTTTTCTGCCTATAATATTTTGTACAAGATTCTTTGAAGAACCTGTTATATAAAAAGCGAAAATTTTAAATGTCCGTAAAATAGGTTGATGTCCAGATCTGCGGTCTTATAACTACTGTATACAGATCTTATTTACTTATCAGTACACGCTGATAGATATTTATGTCTGATGAAACAAATTCCTCTTGTAACTTTGAGACCTAAGTATGGTTGTTGGTGAGTGCAAAGTGGTGACTGCTGAAGAAAATAAATTCAAAATAATGTGTAAAAAAAATAGATAATTCGGCTCTGGAGCAGATGGTGAGCTCATTCATTTACGAAGTTTATTGCTGATAAAAGGTAACAAGACGTATAGTGTAAGAATAGGAGTTAATGTAAAACGATGAGTAAGGCTGTAAATTGGTTAATGCAGCAAAAAATGCACGGAAATAATTCGGTTCTGGAGCAGATGGTGAGCTCATTCATTTACGAAGTTTATTGTCGATAAAAGATAACAAGAGGTATAGTATAAAAATAGGAGTTAATGTAAAACGAGGAATAAGGCTGTAAATTGGTTAATTCAGCAAAAAATGCACGGAAATAAAAAAAATATTGTCCCTAAAGAACTCTAAACGACTGACATCACTAAACAGAAATATCTAATAACAAATGAGAGAGACCAGAAGTTGAAGATGATAAAAATGTTTACGGATTAATTTATCTTATTCAAATTATTTACAAATAAGTGATTAATTACAGTTCACAATCATTTATATGCTTTCTTTGATAATTTTTTTCCGAGTCCAAACGATCCCAAAGACCAGATGTCATCAACTATCATCGGACAGTCATCAAATCGACTCAATGTCATCAGACAAACATCGGACAGTTTTATAGTTCATGATTACCAACCGCTGTTGGCATCGTTTTTGTTAACTGGCACCAAAGTCACGGACATATCCAAATAGAAATATTAAAATGAAGTAAATTGATTACATTTGTTTACTTGCCACAATTAGATTTGTGTGACTATGTGACCAAGTGACGTCACATTTGTGTCAAGTGAAAACTATCGGACAAATACCGGTGTCATCATATTGGTGTTATTCCAAATTTTATATTTGTTTCCACATAACTTTGATGATTGCAAAGTTGGAGAAGACGATGAAATATTTATTGAGATCTTTCTATTTTATTAAGATGTTTTATGTTTTTTCACAAAATTATGAAAATTGCAAAGTTCCAGGACAGGATGTATGATGATTCGTTTAGGTATTTTTGAGATCTTCCTCTTGTATTAAGATGTTCTACGACTTCTCGCAAAATCATAAAGATTGCAAAGTTGGAGGACAGAATGAAAAATTTATTGAGATATTTTTCAGATCTTCCTGTTTAATAAAATATTTTACGATTTCTCACAAAATTATGAAGATTGCAGTTGGGATACAGAATTATAATGATCAGAATGAAAAATATATTGAAATATTTTTGTTATATATCTTATTAAGATAGTTAATGATTTCTGGCAAAATTATCAAGATAGGCGATAAAATTTATGCGAAACCAACTAAAAGAATTTTGATCGAAAAAGAGGTCGTTCAAAAGAGAAATCTTGTATTTTTTTTTTAAAGCTAGGTTGTTTTTCATAATAGATTATAAATATAATTTCTACGAAATTCTTGAAACTATTGAGATAAAACAAAGTACTGGTTGTGTCTCGTTATATCCTACATCTAAAAATGTACCATATTGATCCACGATGCTATCAAGCAGGAACAAATTTACATAAACCTCCATAATAGGAAAAAAGCCATTCATTTTGACAACAATAGAAGCATTGTCAATGTTTGTTAACAATTTATTTTTAATTAAGTTAGGCGATGGCTATACGTTAAAGAAAGCGAGAGGCATTGATTATTTTTTGTAATACTTTTCTAAAAAGTTATTACGTATTCTGTTCAATTTTTTTTGTTATTTCTATTAACGATTCTTTATGTTTTAAAAATATAATATATGCGCATTTATGAAGATAGCTTTTTTGTTTCGTACTGTGATTATAAATTGTAATTCTATTTTTTCCTCTTTCCTAATTATCAATTACTGAATTGTTTGGATTTTCATATTCTAAAAAATACCAGCTTTTTTAAAAATCATGTTTTAAATATGTAACGTCTGGGCCTATTTTTGCCAGTCTCCTTTGTGCATCTGCTATGTTTTTGGTTTAAATTGATAGAAATCCGTGATCAGCATAATCTGCATTTTCTTATAACTCTTTATAATATTTTGTACAATCCAACTTACCTTACATATCTTAGAAACATATTTAGTTACTTGTCTGCACACAGTGTCAGGCTGCGCTCAGAAAACCAACTAACCTTTATACCAAATATAAAATTACCTTTTACGGAAAGTCCTTCTCTGTCCAAGTTACTCCTGGATCCGGTTACCAGGAAATCGTCCTTTGTAAATGTTTTCAAAGACTCTATGAAAAAGTCTGCCTCTCACAATCCCTTGTTCCTATCCTTTCTTAATTCCACTTTGTTTCGTTTTCCTTAACCGTGCCACGTCGAGATTAGTATTTAATAATCTTTTTAATTTTTTTTGGTATTTAGTTTTGTATGTTTTTATTTCTATTGTGCTTTTTGCTATTTATTATTTTGATTTAGTTAATTTAAGAATCCTGGAAATTTAGGAACTTGCTATTAAAATCGTTTCTACTAAAATCTTCTATCTTTACTACTAAAATCGTTCTGATTAAAATTAAAATAATGAAAAGAACGAATGTTTCAGACTCAGAAATATTAAAACAATAACATAAATCAGTTCTTTTCTTTCTCGGTCTAAAACTTAAAAATAATAAATAAAATCAAAGTCAAAAAGAATCAATGGAAAAGTCATACTAAAAACAATTTGCTCTTTTGTAACTTAATAATCGAAAAGCATAGCGTTAAATTATTCTTAAAACATAAATTTCGGAACAGAAGTACTTGGAAATAAATTTTTCCGTTCCGGTATTTGGAAAATAGCAGAGTATCCATAAATCTCAGAAAATAACGATATCGAGAATGGGAGCAAACTTAAACTGTAAATTCGTTTTTCAAAAGTTATTTTCATTTTTGTAAAAAAACAATTTCGTTGCAACAAATATATGTCTTATTGAATTTTAAGTATATTAATCATTTTGGTCCAATGCCTTTTATTATCTTTCTGTTTTTGATTTCCATTTTAAAATACTTTTACATATGATTTTAAATATTCTCATTCTGGATATTTGATAGTATAAAAAAAGCAGAAAATGGAACCAATAATATTCCGAGGATGCTAGATCGAGCAAATATGATGGGTGTGGTACCACAACCCATCCAACTTGTGGAAATCTTACGTTATCATGGTGAAATAACTGTACCTTTTCTGTTGATAAATTCAGGCTTTTTTCGTTTGATAGAATCACTCGATTTGTTCATTTTATGGTAATATATTTTCATATTAGTTGTAAATTTATCTGATAAAAGCTCGAAAAAAAAATTCCCTTAAAATCCATTAACAGAGAGTTATGAATATCAGTTATTGAAGCGCTTTGAGTCGGCTCATCTCTTCAAGACCATGATCGCTTCCGTTCGACATTGTTATAAACAATCCTATATATAGCTTCAAAACTGGATCATTGTCTTGATGTTTGAGAAACAAATCACATATGTTAATGTAATGTACCAAATCTCTTTAAAAGTACGTGGGACCTGTATATCATGCTCTGAAGCGAAACCAAATGGTTTCACGTGGCCATAAATGGTAAAATTCAACGAAATTAAGTAACTTGCTTTAATCGGTACCTTTATTATGTCATCGCGAATCATTTTCCTGATGTTTGATAAGCGAATTACAGATGTCAATGCGATGAAGCAAATCTCTTTCTTTGAGAACACTTGGCACCCATATATCAAGCAATTCCTCGTATTGTTATTCGGTAACTGGTTTTAATCGATACCTTTACTTTGTCATCGTGAATCATTTTCCTGAGGTTTGATAAGCGAATTACAGATGTCAATGCGATGAAGCAAATCTCTTTCTTTGAGAACACTTGGCACCCATATATCAAGCAATTCTTCGTATTGTTATTCGGTAACTGGTTTTAATCGATAACTTTACTTTGTCATCACGAATCATTTTCCTGATGTTTGATAAGCGAATTACAGATGTCAATGCGATGAAGCAAATCTCTTTCTTTGAGAACACTTGGCACCCATATATCAAGCAATTCCTCGTATTGTTATTCGGTAACTGGTTTTAATCGATACCTTTACTTTGTCATCGTGAATCATTTTCCTGATGTTTGATAAGCGAATTACAATGTCAATGCGATGAAGCAAATCTCTTTCTTTGGGAACACTTGGCACCCATATATCAAGCAATTCCTCGTATTGTTATTCGGTAACTGGTTTTAATCGATAACTTTACTTTGTCATCACGAATCATTTTCCTGATGTTTGATAAGCGAATTACAGATGTCAATGCGTTGAACCAAAAATATATTTCTTTGAGAACACGTGGCACTATATCAATCAAGTTTTGAAACAAAACCAAATTGTTTCACTTTATCATAAATGGTCGAGTTTCATAAATCTAATCTCTTGTCAATTCGGTAATTTGCTTTAATCGATACCTTTATTTTGTCATCGCGAATCGTTTTCTTCATGTTTGATAAGCAAATTACGGATATCAATAAATAAAATCTCTTTCTTTGCGAACATGTGGTACCCATTTATCAATCACGCTTTGAAATCAAATGAAATTGTTTCCCGTTAACATAAATGGTCGAATGTCACAAATCTAATCTCTTATCAATTTCTCTTATTGTTATTCGGTAGCTTGCTTATTCGATATCTTTATTTCGCCTTCACCTAACCTTCCAAGATGTAGTACATTTTCAATATCAAAATTGCCGGAAAGACATTTTGCGAGCCAGTTTTGGCACTGGTATTCTATCAACACATCTCTTTCGTATACAGGATACAAATTTTTCCTTAATCGGACAACATTTTTCCTTTTAGATAATAAAAAAGGAAAATAAGCAGAAAATATTGCTTTTGATTTTTCATATTTCTGAGAAACCCGAAAAAAACAATTGCACAAATTTTGTCTATCAAATAAGTCATGAAATATTAGCTGTCAAAAAAATAATTATAACACAGTTAAGAACAAACTCTGTTGTTTAAAGATACAATTTATTTATTTATTTGTTTATACATAAATTTCTCGACACATTCCGGGTAAGGTATTAGAAACAACAATAAAAAGCACTATGGACGAAAGAACTAACGATGAGGCATTTCGATATATTTACTTTCACTCATCGTAAATAAATCACACTTTAGTGCGACCACAATAAAGCGGTTGAGCAGTTAAATACCATGGAAAACTGGAGAGTTCCGATAAAATTCGGTTCTAGAGGGTCAAAAGGGTAAAAAGGTCATGATTATGTGAATCCATGAAGTTATCAGGTACAAAGAAGGAAAATTTCCTCAATAATACAGAATATTGGATTTTTTTCAATACAATAATATTTCAATATAAAAAAAGGTAACATTATCGTATCATTAATAGTATCTCATATACAGACATTGGAGGAACATCTTTTACAATCATTCTATCATCAAGCCGTTTTTCGCTTCGCGCGGGCTCCGCACACAGCCTCTCTTAGTAAAAGACACGAAATTACTTTCAGAATAATCTTCTCGATGCGAAAAGGTTTAGAAAAGTATTAAAATATCGAAATAACCTCGCGCAAAGAAATTAGATTGCATTAAATACTTTTAAAGACTTGAAAGATTTTATTGCACATCGAGAATGATGCATATAAATTGTGCAACAGATGGATAAATCGACTAACGCAGTGATCTCATCTCCTTGCACGATCTTTGCCACTAATGACTGCGATCGCATCATCGCATTCGATTTTCCCACGGTCGCCGTCTAGCACGGAACAGGAAGGAGAGACTTACGTTTCCTTTGTACCATATCCATCGCGCTATTACGGATGGGCCTACGTAATTTCCTTTGTCTACTTTGCGATTTGTAACAATTAAATATATACGTGAGAAGGAATGTAGAATGTACACTATTATATTATGTAGTAAACAAATTGTTTCGCATTCGTTTTGCGCAATACCAAAATTTTTGCGGATTCGCTTGTTCTTCGGATAGTTTTTGTCGATATTTGTTAAAATAATTATGTACTTGAAATAATTATGTATTCAAACAAAAAAATTCTAACGGAGATATTTCCTGTAATTTTTGTAATGTGTTCTTTAATACTTATCATGAATATTTTACACAATTGAATGCAACTACGTTATGTAGTATTATTTCTACTTTATTTAAATTCTTTATCACGACCCGGGTTTCGTATAACAAAATCTTTGCTACTTGTCCATCTGAAGATGTAATACAACGAAACCTAGGTCGTGGTAAAGAACTTAAAGAAAGTAGAAATAATGCTACATCACATAGTTTAATTTAATTGTGAATAATGAATTTCTACAAAATTAACGCCAAATATATTCAATATAAATATTTTAATAATTATTGAGCTTGTGTTTTATTAAATTATTTTGTTGATAACTTCTCGGCTTTTCGTAGCTTGGGTCTTAGGATGCTATTTACTCATGTCATGTGAGAAAGGAGGAAGCCAAAGCGGATTTGCATATAAACATCCTTAAATTCTCACCTGTTTTCCGCGTATTTACTGTGATCAACGCGGAGTGCTACGAGTATAATAGGAAAAGAGCGGGCAATATATATAGATATATATATATATATATATATATATATATATATATATATATATATATATATATATATATATATATATACGCACATAATGAATGCAGTTAGGATAACTGCATTTATTCATATAACATATTTTCAGTGCTCGTTCATGAGTTATAGATAATAAATCTACACATATAATAAAACTGTAACTGAGTCGCGTCTGTACATTGAATAATTTTAAGAAAATCTTATTCTAATAGTAATTATTATTGACACAAAGAATAAATTTACCAGTTTTAATTTTTTTTTGTCCGTCTGTTTGTTACCGCATCACGCAAAAACTACTATATGGATTTTGATGAAATTTAGTATAATTATAACTAATTATCTGGGTCAATATATAGAATACTTTTTATTTTGGGAAATGTCTGTCTGTCTTTCTGTTAACGCATAACGCAAAAAACACTGGAGAGATTTTAATGAAATTTTGTGTCATGATGACTAAATATCCGGGTCAACATATAGCATACTTTTTATTTTGGAAATGCTTTTCATTCACAAGCGAAAATACAAAAACTGGTTCGTGCGAGAATCACTCCGAATCAGATATTTTTACTAATCGATATATATCTATACACATTTGTGAATATAAAAAATTACAAAGTGAGGCAATATATAAATATAAATATACATAATTAAAAAAATTTAAAAAAAATAAAGTAAAACGGTTCAATAATATTTAACTAAGTTAAGTTTAAAAAATCACCAATAGATGTCATCACAAGGTTTTTAAAATACGTAATTTTTCTCTATCGCATTAAGTCAATTATCACTGAATGGATTTGGATCTTTTTATATTGCACCGTGTCAAATTACATAATGCAATCCAATATAATTCACATCATATCCATGTTCTCTAAATATTTTCCGGCTTAAATAAAGTTACAAGGTTCGTACTATTATTTTGCTTTTCTACAATAGATGGCGCAAGTGGGTATGTAAAATAAATAACAACCTAAATACGACTCTTAATGACGCGTTTTAGTTGTTTTGATTAATTCCTATATTTTTTGTTTCTACTCGACGATGTATAATGCCAAATGTTTTCCTTTATATAAAGCGATATGTTTTTTTTAAATTATTCGTTGCACGCTATTCAACGAAAGATGTCGCAATAAATTTCGTATATCGTGGTGTCATTATGTTTCCAAAAACAAGACAAACCTTGCGCGTAGCTGGCGTGGGCCTAAGCATCAGTTGCTTTTCTCACAGACAGCTGTATGTAGCACTCTCCCGCGTCAGCAACGCTAACAATTTATTTGTTTATGTCCCTGACGGTTCTACAAAAAACATTGTTTACGGAGAAGTTTTGTAAACAATGTTCTAAAGCTCACGCGAACGAGGTCGCGGGCACAGCTAGTAGGAAAAAAAATTAACAGAAAGTGCTGCATTGAACTTTATGGCATAAGATACTATTGTTGTAAGTTTCATTCCGCTCCAGTGTTAATAGCAATCATCTATTGCAGTACCATCCTTGCAAATGTATAGCTCATACTGCTAATAAGAGTAGATTATAATTCTAGCAATTATATATTGTTATGTAAGTTAAATATTACTTTTTAGTAATCTAAGACATTTCATCTTTGTTCACTTACAATGCTTGTTCACTTACGTTGCTACATTGACAGTTTTAGGACAGCGATTACAGAATTTAGTTTAGACAGTTTGCAGCTAATCGCTAGTTAAAGTGATGTTAATTTTAATTTTCCTACACTTTCTAGTTCTATTCTTTACTGTTTGTGTGAACATTTTAAAACCATTTGTCTTTGTGATGCATACTCTCATCTAATTATTTGGGTTGACCTGCAAGTTTGGTACAGTGTTTTAGGAAATAAAAGAATACATGAGTATTTGGATATTAGTCTTATTTTTATTTTTCAATATTACAAAAATTAAAGTAATATTTAAAAAAAAGTCAGGTAGGCTGCATTGGGAACACAGCCACAGTGGAGTACGTGAAACGTCTTGCGCGTGCTGGAGAGGATATGTGGGCAATAAATTACAGAAATTACATAGCTAATTAAACAAATACATATACAAATAACATTTATTTACCCATTTTCTTTAAATATGTACAAGCTTATGTTACAGTAGTGGGCCCCCCACGAGTTCTCTTGTTCGTTATGGTCACACCCTTTGGGTATTAAAGTGGAACCTCCTCGATAAATCGTAGGGTGCCTATCGAATTGACAGGGTAAGGAGGACATGTATATATTTTGCTTCTGCCCACGGCATCTGTCAACGTTTATATGCGTTTAAACAGTGGTGGTAGAGTTCAAATTTGGCTGCATCCTCTCCTGGAAACGATTTCTGCAAAAATCACGACACGACTGCAGTTGTTGATAAATTTGTTTTCTTGACCCACAACCGGTCACACACATCACACTAGTGCTTAAACTCGTTCTCGATGAACATGGAATTGAACCGAGCTGTAGCCAACTTCCAGCGCCTACTGTATTCGGGTGCATGCGTAACTTGCCCTAACTGTGGTCTCGTACTGTGACTGTTGGGTTTGTGACTCCTCTTGGATCTCTTGATGACCTCTTGGATCGTGGATCTTGATGAGCTGGGCTCATTCTCTATTTCCGTTGCACCAATGGATATACTTACTGGTGACGCCCGAGAGTGCATTGAGCCCCTTGAACACGTTCCGCGGTGGTAAAAGAGGATCCTCAGCGACATGTACACTATCTAGTAATGGCTTCTTTCTTCTATACAACTGTAATAAAATAAGGCAGATATGTAGTATAATTGTAAAGAAATAAGAACAACAACATTGCTATAACGTATATAGTAGCATATAGTTTTTTTAAGTGGCCAAAACGGAAAGAGGTTTCACTTCAAAAAATAAAAAACCCAGCCATATATAATTTGTATAGTTTTTTTTCTAAGTCATTCGCAATCGTTATTTTCAATAAAATGGATAATTTTGAAAAAGTAATTATCAAAAACGTGGAATACTTCTGAAATTCGGAAATATTTCTAAACTTACCTCTAAAAGCGGTCAGAGATAGGAATTTGAAAATTTTAAATATTATATGAATTGCAATATTATCAATATTACCTGCAAAATATTGTCTTATATTATTAATATTACATTATGAATATTTATTAATATTATCTTTAAATCCATTTAAATAAAAAAAATTTTAATTTTAACTTATTTAGAAATCGCTTTGTATGCTTTTATGCGCCTGAAATAACTGTGGTAGGCAATATAAACTTACTAAATGATATAACAATGCCAGCAAGCCAATAAACGCGCAAGAAAATGTTCTGTCTTGTTGAAAAAAAATGGGCTAGAAAATGTTCTCTCTTGTTGAAAAAAAACGCGCTAGAAAATGTTCTATCTTGTTGAAAAAAACGCGCTAGAAAATATTCTGTATAACATTTAGCATATGAATAAATTTTAGTTTGCGTTAACATATACTTTTTATTCCGGGACATAAAGTAGTACCTATAGATAATATCGATCATAATTGACATTTATTAAATTTCTACTTTATCACGTGGTATAGTCCATAAGGAAAATTCTATGTGTTAGTTTAGCGTATGTTAACTCACACCATAAATGTTTGCATGGATGGATTTTTCAAACTCCATATTTTAGAATGAATCTGCATAACATTTGGCATACGAATAAATTATAGTTTGCGTTAACATATACTTTCTATTCCAGGACATAAAGTAGTGCCTATATATAATACCGATCTTAATTGATATTTATTAAAGGCAACATTCATGTGAACTACCACGTGATCGACTCTGGTTTCGTGGACTACCGCATCATTCCGTTCACGTATGGTATCCACGTGAACGGAATTTCGACCTAAACTAATCTGAAAAAATTACATTCACTTATTTATGGTTGAATAACTGAAAAAAATGAAAGAAACGCTACTTTGCTAATAGCCCACCTGAAGATGTTGTAATACAAAGAAACCTAGGTCGTGGTAACGAACTTGAAGAAAGTAGAAATAATACTAGTTATACGTAGTTTCATTTAATTGTAAATAATGAATTTCTACAAAATTAACGCCAAATGTAATCAATACCTGTTTTTATGCTTGTTTGTATATTTCTATGTATATACTTATTATTCGTCTATGTGCTGTTGTCACCTTTGTATTATCTATATTTTTTTTTGTTTATATTTTCGCTTAATTTGTTCTAGTATAGTAAATTTCTATTTGATTTTTCCTTTACTCTTTAGTTTATTTTTCTTATCAAGCAATAGTGACAGATATTCGGAGTGTGATCTAGTCAGTGTTGTCTAACCAACAAATCTAAACTTGACACTGGCAAAAGTTCTCTGCGGAGGGAATAATCGCCACGGAATAAAAAAAATGTTCTCAGCTCTTTTCAAATTTTATGTGGCTTTTGACACATCTCAGATAAATTTTGTAGAAATAACGTATGATAGTGTTCTGATATGATTACTGTATTTTGTACAGTTAATACAAAATCTCATTTGCAGTAGAAAAAGAATAAACAGATTCTTGAATCTGTTTACATATTAAAAAAACGTGTCGCATTCAATTATTTAATCGATCGTCGTTATAGGTTTGCGTGATTGTTGAAATGAAATGCGAAACAGCGTTTAACGTTTACGTGATGCCAGAACGTAACTCCGAAATGCCGGAAGATACGTTCATAATAACTTTGTATTCAATGTTATTAAGTATATTATATACAAGTTTTTAGAATATGCAGTGGTTGGAGAATTTGTTGCTGAAAAGTATTTTGTTAAATAAATGGTTTTCGTTTTTAGCCATTAAATCATATTTTTGTTTTTAAAATAGGACTGTAACTTTACGAATAGCAACTATTTTTATATCTAAATTTCTTTATTTTTGTGTAAATTGGTTCAAGCTAAGTTATAAAAATGTGTAAAGAAAGTGTAATGGACATGCTTGCATAACGCAAGCATGTCCATTACACTTTCATTACACGTCCTTGCCGAATAGACAATACTGAACCTTTTTCACTTTGTCATGTCCGCCTGCGTGTTACAGCAGCTCTTTCGGTTTAAGACCGAACAAGCGAACATACGAAAATAGAAAAAAAATGGGGTGTGGCAGTACGTCTATGTAGCGCATAATTTCAACCGCCCCAGCTGCAGATGTACTGGCACCATCGTTGATCCGCTCGGCCGTATTCATTCTTTTACGTTCTCGGCGCTGCTTGACTCGGTCATATGGTGTTTTATTATTACCATTCGATTGTTTTTGAGAAGCCCTTTCCAGCCGTATAGGATTTTTGTATTTGGTTTTGGCTTTTCGACGCCTATAGGCCGACATTATATATTTTTGATAATATTTGTTTTATTCTAACACCTTATTATATTCACTGTCATTACTTTAAACTAATGTTTTATATACAATTGATAGATTTTGACGACAGCTGACGATTAAAACTTAAACGAACATCGTAGCTTTTCTGAATCAAAAGTTATACTAATTGCAAATCTCGATACGCAACAAAATAACCTCAAAATGGCGGCGCTTCCCCCTCCACCGCACGCGTTGCATCACTATTCTCGCTTATCGTAAATTCTTTGATCCTTTAGCTATCCAGTGGTATAATTTAATTTTTGATGTAGAGGATAGATTCGAAACTACAACCCCAAATTTTATACCGCGATTTTTTTATCATTAGATTTTTTGGATTGCCCCGTATGGTAGCAAATTTAAAGACGTATTCACGTCAAAAACAAAAACTATTTTAGGGTGTTTTTAATTCTCCAGGTCCTGATAATATTAAAAATCTTCAGGTAGTGATTTGTAATATAAGAAATCTTCTTCATGAAACATAAGTCTCATGAAGAAGATACGTAGGTTCTCCTTTGGTGTACAGGGACCCCTCTCTCCCTTATATATATATATATATATATATATATATATATATATATATATATATATATATATATGACGAATGATAAATAAAACATGACGTCGCCGTGGTGGGTTGGGTTAATCACAAGGCATACGGCATTTGACGATGCGGCGCCCCGCTGGACCCGGGTTCGATTCCCGGCCGATCGTCGAACGGTGCTGGTCTGGTGTCATGGTTATCTATAAGAGATTGCTCTAGTAGTGATAAGTCCGCCATACGTATCAATTATATACATAAAAGTAGATAAATAAATATGTACGAAACTCTCGTAGAGCGAGTTTCACACATAGGTAACAAGTTTATTTAATCATTACCCTTGATTATTTTTTTCACAAAAAAAAATTATTTTTTAATTAAATTTTTTTTGCTTAATGCAACAACTGATATTTGATAACTAATTAAGTTTCTATAATAATAAGTGGATGGATTGATCCATCATCCAGGGGCCGTTAAGGGGGATCGAGACCCTATTAATTTTAATTAACCTCTACGATCATATTAACACGTAAACAATCTAGATAATGTTGCGTTTCTTAAAAAAACAAAGTATGTGGAAAATAGTTAGTCTGGAAAATTATTGAAAATTTTCGAAATAACATGCGACCCCCATTTATAAAACTACTGAGCTAAATGGGGTTTAATAAAATTAAATATTATCATCATCATCATCATATATATTAATACGCTAAGGTTAAGATGTTACTCTCCCTTTTTAGAAAAAACCTCACAACTAATCCACATAAATTATATATCATTTTATAGATAATTGCTTGCTCTACCGGCATCCACAACTAAAAAAATTATTATTGCTATTGTTTTTGCAAATTAATTAATTATTGAAATTATATACACAAAACAGCAATGCTGCCATCTAACGGCTCAACGTCAATATGATTCGGTCGGTAAAATTTTTGTTTAATTTCAAATCCACTCACATATAAATAAAGTGGCGCTTTAGCTCAATGCTTTTGATACTTGCGCCTCCATATGTCAATTTTAGTAAAATATTTGTTTGATCTGTCATCTGAGCTTCATAATGGAATAAAAACGTAATAAGCAGTGTGCAAAATTAGAAATGAATTGAATACCTGCAATCAATTTTGATTTATTAAATTGAGTTGAATAATTTATAATGCGAGGACTTCGCACGGGTCACGCTAGTTTGAAATTAATACGCAGCCGTTTTCGCTTGTTCATCTAAAAATAATAAATACAAGGTAAAATGGTTACATTGCATCCCGAATCTCCTCAAATTTTGTTAACGCAGTGTCACGTGCAGTTTTCATTGGATCCAACGCCATAAGCAGTGTCAGATCTTGGAATCTTCTGTTAAATCGTTTTAGAAAGAAAAAAGAAAATTAAACGAAAAACTAACTTAATACATATATACTTTTCTAAAACACTTTAAATTATTCAAGCGAGCACATATATATATATATATATATATATATATATATATATATATATATATATATATATATATATTTATATATATATATACTAGCCAACGCAGCACAACTAAGAAAACAGGCTAGTTGAGTGATTATATTCTAGAATCATGTACAAATAATAATGTAAGGTATTTAAGTGTTTCTTTCTTCCATGTATAAATAACTTCAAGCGACAATGACGAAAAACCTCTGCCTTGTTATAAATGTCTTCTTCCTAAGAAGCATAAAAAAGATACTTTTTTCAAAATCTTCATATCTATTAAATTTTCAGCTTCAGAGGACACGCCATATTTCTGAAAACTGGTTACGACTGAGTTTTGGTTCATGATTGACGCCATGTACCTATGCTTACACTTATTTTATTTTAGTTACAAAGTGAAATGCTATTCATTGGCCAGCGCTCCTCCAAGAATCTTACAACGGATCTATTATACAAATGATAATCCATCATGAACTATCTGATACCATCAAGACTGAAGACCGCAAGGGGATATAGCCTAGCCACTACTCTTTGACAGTGCAGTAGACGCTATTATTCGGAAAAATTTTCGAATAGTCGCGACATCCAGTTCAGTGACCGACTTCGCTTGATGGACCTTATGTTCGCCAGTGACAGCACCGTGACTTCCTTTATTGATACTGCAGCTACCGACAACCTAACTAGCATCACTAGGGTCTCGGCTTTATATGGCCTGAAAATCAATGGTGATGAGACAAAGGTGCTTACGATAGACAGATTACCAATCTTCGTACATCCCGATGGCAGCTAACTTGAACAAATCTGGGTCTTTAAGCACCTTAGATCACTGCAGCAGAGAAGCCGATCGCATCCTCCGCTGACATCCATACCTGAATCGGATAGGCATTCGCCGCATTTACATCTGTGGAGAATTAAATGTGGATGGGTAGTATCACTACACCAACATATTTTTTTTCGTGAAACTGGTGCCGAATACTTTCCCAACTGCGCAGCATTACCTGGAACAAACAATTTTAGGTTGTGTAAAATGTTACCCGGTACAAAATTTTGCTCGAATTATTTTTTTTCTATTTAGCTTACTTTTTAGAGCACCTTAGTATCTACACGACGTACAAATAACTAGTGTAACCCTTTCCATTGTGGGCTTATGACTAATTCTTTGGTAGCTTAAAGTGAATTTCGAGCCTCTTTTTCCATCCCTCCTCCCCGCTCGATGACATAAGCGCACGATGATGTAAGTCCTCTATTAGGCTACGTACAGTGCTTTATTTTCAGAATATGTACACAACTTTACGCTGCAACCTTGAGTCACAAGCTAAAAACAAATGAAAGCGGACAACAGAAGTGTTTTATCGTTGACTCTGGTGGAACCTTTCTATGGAACCATTTTTAAAAAAGTTTTCACGTTAATAACATCAACACTCTGACTAATATTTGCCCTTTAGGATGCTCATATCACTAGTCCTCCTGTTCAGTTTAGAAATTTGGATCTTTCTCAAAGCGGATCTCAACAACTTGAAGTTTTCCAAATGCGATGTCTCTGGCAGGTCCTAAGAGTCTCAATCTGCGACCGTACCAGAAGTGACAAAATTCAGAAGCGTAATCTAAAATAGTATGGGCACGTATGTTACTAAGAAAAATATGCTTGAAAGAAGTCGAACTGGACCTCAGATAACAAAAGATCGACTTATATGAAGCGGGAGTAACTAGAAAAACATGCTTGAAAGAATCATAGTCAAAGTTTCCGACTGGAGGAAGTGGAGGAAAGTGGTGGAAAGAGCTCATGAAACAGCGATACCTACAGAATTATGCAGACTTCGAGGTCACCTTCAAACGGATGCCAGCTTAGGACCATTCATTCATAATGAAACAAAGTACTCTTATAATTGGATCATGTGTTTCCATGGGTTTGGCCGTTAGCCTGTACTAGCCTCACAGTTTCATTTTTAATTTTGTGCATTAAATTTTCCAAATAGATGATATGTGAAGCATCTGACTTCAATTAACACGTAGAAATTTTTTTTTAATCCATATGTACACAGTGGCGCTTCTCATCAAATGGAGCATTATTGGATTGGTCTTTTAAAATGAAAGTAAAGTTTCATGTACCATTTTTTTATGTTTAAGTTTCGTATGTGAAATGTGTCCTATGCACTTGACGTACCATGTGTCCCTCTTCTGTGTTTTTGATCAAGGATGCGAAAAGCAAGAAAAAATTCTAGCTTTTGATCAGAGCTTTTAAAAGACGGATGAGGGAGCATGAAGGTACATACTGTACTATTTTGAAATTTAATATTTGGCAAACAGGAAAATTACATTTGAAAAATGTAGAAAAAGATAATATTATATGTGTAGACCTTTTAAAAGGTGGATGAGGGAATATGAAGGTGATATACTGTATTATTTTGAAACTTAATATTTGGCGAAGTGAAAAATTACGTTTGATAAATGTGTAAAAAGATAACATTATATGTTTAGAACTTTTAAAAGGCGGGTAAGGAAGCATGAAGGTGACATACTGTACTATTTTGAAACTTAATATTTGACAAAGAGGAAAACTACGTTTGGAAAATGTGGAAAAAGATGATAGTATATGTATAGAATGTTTAAAGAAATGATGAGATTGCATTAAAGTGACATATTTTACTATTTTGGAACGTAGTATTTTGAAAAGAGGAAAATTATGTTTTAAAAATGTGGAAAAACTTCCATTTAAAATTATTCCATGTAAATTGCGACGGCAATTTCAAGATACACAGGAAACTATGGAACGTTACTTTGTACAAGTTCCGACACATGTTTGATCGGTTTTATTTAATAAATTCATTCAACGGACATATTTTGATCTTATATTATGATATAAAAACTTGCTCTGACTCTTTTACAATATATATTACTACATCTACAAAGAATTATTTTCTATTACCTCGCGTGGAAAACTCTCTATGAATAAAATGGTGAAATACAGTAAATAGTTGATATCCAGATAAAAAATATATAATAAACGTTCTATTTCCTTAAAATTTCAGTACAACATGTTAAAATTGATTTTGAGTTTGGTACTACATTATTGAATATATTTGGCGTTAATTTTGTAGAAATTCATTAATCACAATTAATAGAAACTACGTGATGTAGTATTATTTCTACTTTCTTTAAGTTCTTTACCACGACCTAGGTTTCGTTGTATTGGCAAAGATCTTTGCTAATAGTCCACCTGAAAATGTTGTAATACAACGAAACCTAGGTCGTGGTAAAGAGAATAAAGAAAGTAGAAATAATACTACATCACGTTGTTTCATTTAATTGTACTACATTATTATTAACCATATTGATATAATTTACTGTATCTAAATCTTTTCTATCAAAATTTATTATATCAGTCAAATATTGTTTTTATGTCTATTAAAATTGTTCAATTTGTGAATAAAGTTCAAACAAAAAATTAAGATAAGATTACCGACCAGAATTAGAAAGGTCTTAGAATGTCGAAAAGGTAACACTCCAAAGAGTTTACGTAATATTTATTTATTCCGCTTTTTGAGAACTTGAAGTTAAGACAACACAGTTGTCAAAAAAATATTTTTTCAAATATTTTTCTTTCTATTTTTTTTTCTTATGCGTGAATACCTATTCTCCAAAAATTACCTCCTATTTTTCGAGAATAGATATTCGCGCATAAGAAGGGAAATTAGCGGGAGGTGGAAAAAATAGTCATCTGTCTCACTCTCGATAGTTATATTTCTTTACGCGTGAATAAGACATAAATTGATGCAGAAATTATTTGTATTTCGAATTACTTGTATTTTGTATAACACAGTCACAAAAAGTATCAATTTCCACCACCGTGAAAATCCTTTTGTCTTTTCCATTAGAGAGGGTTCATAGGTCTATGGTACTCACGTAAGCGTAGCCACGAGCGAACTCTATTATTTGATTGACTGCAATATTTTCCGTGACCAAAGGCTGTAAAAAATAATGTATTCAATTAACGCTTCAATACCAACAGTAAGTAAGGTTCATTATTATATCTTAGATGTGTCACGTCTGTAATTATCGATCGAATACTTGTTTATACGCGAACTTAACTTGCTGGGACTTCAAACGAATTTGCTGTCACGCGAAGTGGCGTGTGTAATTGTCAACTTCCTGTTTTACATAATTAACTATTGACAATAAATAACTAATCAATCGTGTATAATACGTTTATTTTATATACTTGCACGCAAACAGTGTTTCACAAGTAAATTAAATACAATCAACGTTTTTTTTGCTAATGCACGTGTGTATCGCGATAAAAATAATATTTTTTACGCAAAGATCGCCATTTTGTTTGTTCGAAACAATATTTCGAAATTACTGAGGCTATTCAGCTAAAATTTGTAATAAATGTATAAAGAAAAAGATTATTTTTATGAAACTTGCTCCAGAAGTAGAATTTGTACGATCATTTAATTTTTTTGTTAAAGTTCAGTAGAAATATAAACCATATTAAAAAAAAATAAAAAAATCGAGGAGTAGTTTCAGAGGCATGCGACTTTATCTTAATGCCATCATTCGGTGTTTTCGTTGTAAACATTTCTATAACGCCATCTGTGATATCCATTGCAAAAGAATATCTAAATTTCAAAAACAGAGATGGCGCTGTTTCTTTTTATAATATAAAAAGATAATAATTGGAACTATCATCCTGAAATAATGTATTTTTTTTATTTATGATAAGTAATATTCATATTTAATTAGGAGATCGTGGAAGTAAAGTTTACGTGACACAATATTAAGGGTTATTATTTTATGTAGAGTTTTAAAGGGAAATATTTTTAATTAAACCAATTATAAATAAATAGTTTATAGGGAAATATATTTAATTAAACTAATTATAAATAAACAACTTATAATGAAGAAATTTCACTTCATTACTATAGATTTCTACTAACACTATTTTTTTTAAAGATTGAGTTAAATAATGGCTTTCTCCATTATAATCTATTGAGGCATTATCTTTTACACTCTTAGCGTCATTGTTGAGGGTAAAATATTGGTTTTCCTAAACAATAACAATCTCCAATTGATTCCTTCACATTATTTTTTATACTTTCAACATTATTATTAACTATAAGAAATGCTTTTCTTAAGTAATGGCTATCTCTATTATAATTGTCACGATATCCTTCTTTATGCTTCTAATCTTTTGGTTAACAACAAAATACTGCTTTCCTTAAGTAATAGCTATGTCTATCATAATACATCACGACATCCTTTATTATGCTTCTAACCATGTAGTTAACAACAATATACTGGTTTCCTTAAATACTAGCTATGTCTATCATAATACATCACTATATTCTTTATTATGCTTCTAACCATGTGGTTAACAACAATATACTGATTTACTTAAGTAATAGCTATGTCTATCATAATACATCACGACATCCTTTATTATGATTCTAACCTTGTGGTTAGCAACAAAATACTGATTTCCTTAAGTAATAGCTGTGTCTATCATAATACATCACGACATTCTTCGTTATGCTTCTAACCTGGTGGTTAACATTAATATACTGCTTTCCTAAAGTAACAGCTATTTCTACCATAATACATCACGACATACATTATTATGCTTCTAACCTTTAGTTAACAACAAAATATTTCTTTTCTTAACTAATAGCTATATCTAACATAATACATCACGAAATTCTTCATTATGCTTCTAAACTTGTGGTTAACAACAAAATACTGCTTTCTTTAAGTAATAGCTATGTCTATCATAATACATCACGACATTCTTTATTATGCTTCTAACCTTGTGGTTAGCAACACAATACTAATTTCCTTAAGTAATAGCTGTGTCTATCTTAACAACAATATACTGCTTTCTTTGAATAATAGCTATGTCTATCATAATACATCACGACATTTTTTATTATGCTTCTAACGTTGTGATTAACAACAAAATACTGCTTCCCTTAAGTATCTCTACTGTAATCTATCACAGTATGGTTTTTTCACACCTCTTGCGTTTTGGTTAATTGTGAAAGAATGCTTTCCTTACGTAATAGCTATGTCTGTTACCTATGTTCAAACATTATTTTTTATACCTTCAGTGTTGTATCGTACTTAAAAGTCTACTTTCAGAAAATAATAGCTATCTATATTATAATCCATTATGACATTTTTTTATATTCCTCACATTGTAGTTTACTTCAAATTGCTACTTTCTTTGAGTAATAGTCACCTACATCATAAGATATCATGGCATTATTTTTTATATTTCTAGCGTCACTGTTAAATGTAAAAGCCTTCTTTAATTAAGTAATAGCTATTTCTACTATAATCTATTACGGAATGGTTTTTTATACTTTCAGTATCGTATCTTACTTAAAAGTTTATTTTCAGTAAGTAATAGCTAGCTATATTATGATTTATCATGACATTTTTTTTTATATTTCTTACATTGTAATTTACTTCAAATTACTACTTTCTTTGAGTAATAGTCACCTACATCATAAGATATCATGACATTATTTTTTATATTTCTGGCATCACAGTTAACTGTAAAAGACCGCTTTCATTAAGTAATAGCTATCTCTACTATAACCTACTATATAGCTATCTCCGTTACCTATGTTCTATCAAATATTATTTTTAATACTTTCAGTATTGTATTACTTAGAAGTATATCATAATTTATGGTGACATTTTTTTAATATTTTTTTTATATTATCTAGCGTTACAGTTAACTGTAAAAGACTGCCTTCATTAAGTAATAGCTATCTAATATAATCTACCCCAGTATAGCTTTCTGCACTTCTTGCATTTTAGTTAATTGTAAAGGAACGTTTTCCTTATTTAATAGCTATCTCTGTTACCTATGTTCTATCAAATATTATTTTTAATACTTTCAGTGTTGTATCTTACTTAGAAGTATATCATAATTTATGGTGACATTTTTTGAATATTTTTTTTATATTATCTAGCGTTACAGTTAACTGTAAAAGACTGCCTTCATTAAGTAATAGCTATCTAATATAATCTACCCCGGTATAGCTTTCTGCACTTCTTGCATTTTAGTTAATTGTAAAGGAACGTTTTCCTTATTTAATAGCTATCTCTGTTACCTATGTTCTATCAAATATTATTTTTAATACTTTCAGTGTTGTATCTTACTTAGAAGTATATCATAATTTATGGTGACATTTTTTTTATATTTTTTTTATATTATCTAGCGTTACAGTTAACTGTAAAAGACTGCCTTCATTAAGTAATAGCTATCTAATATAGTCTACCTCGGTATAGCTTTCTGCACTTCTTGCGTTTTGGTTAATTGTAAAGGAACATTTTGCTTATGTAATAGCTATCTCTGTTACCTATGTTCTATCAAATATTATTTTTAATACTTTCAGTATTGTATCTTACTTAGAAGTATATCATAATTTATGGTGACATTTTTTTTATATTTTTTTTATATTATCTAGCCTTACAGTTAACTGTAAAAGACTGCCTTCATTAAGTAATAGCTATCTAATATAATCTACCTCGGTATAGCTTTCTGCACTTCTTGCATTTTGGTTAATTGTAAAGGAACGTTTTGCTTATGTAATAGCTATCTCTGTTACCTATGTTCATTACATAATAGCTATATCTATTACCTATTATCTATCTCGACGTTATTTTTTATATTTCTAGCATTATATTTAACTGTAAGATCATCTTCCCTAGCAAAAATTCCATAAGCTGTTTATTAACTATTTAACGTCATAAATGTACAGTTCGGTAGACAAAAAGTTAATAAATAAATATAATTATTACATATAAGCGTAAATATAGATAACTTTTCAGTTTTTGATCGAAAACTACCAACAAATACAAATAGCTTCTATAAATTTTAAAATTTACATCCAGTCAGTCTTATTTGCTTAAGACACAATGTGAAGATTATAATCAAAAATTAAATGTTGATAGCTATGAAATGTGAAGTAGTTATATTAAATCATCTTAATGAGTGACGTCATTACGTCATCATATTTAATGATTGACGTCACCAAGTACTTTCTTGCTAATGCTACTTGCATATTAATGCTTAAAAAATAAATCGATGCTTAAAAAATAATTCAAAGCAAGTTTATAAAACGCATGCGAGTCATTGATACTGTTTGCGAGCTATTCGTGCTAAGTTTGCGTGATTTTAAGTTTTTCTAGAGTTAACTTTGTTTATAACTGCCTTTCATTTGTTTCGTTTCAGTTTTCTTATGATTACCGATGACATGTTTGATACTTTCGTTTGATCAAACAGTTAAGAAATTAAAGGTTAACGTTCGATGAAATTAAAGTTTAATTACGAGAAATTAGAACTAGTTAATTAATCATCCCATTTGCTGTTTTTAACTCTTTCGAGTTAATGAAATTAATTAATTGTAATAAATTGGTGTTTAAATGGAATTAAAAAATTAATTATGAAGCTGAATATACAGAATATTTGAAATGTGTCTTGATGAAGATTGTATTGATTAGGATTCGTAGGTGTACTTTAAAATAACGTATTGTACGTTACTTCAGAGAAACATACCTTATAAATCATGAGCATTATAAAATACGCTAAATTTATCTCATTTTTAAACGATTTTCTTAATCTGGCCGTACTTTTGAGAGAAACGAAACAGGTGAACAATGTATGGGTTGAAATTTTGCAAACGTTACTAGTCACGTTTAATTAATCGACTATAAAAGAAGGATACTAGACTGTGGGCTACGATTGTACTCTTTTTTTAGGGTTCCGTACCTCAAAAGTGAAAAGGAAAGCCTTATAAGATCACGAACGTGTCTATCTGTCAGTTTTTCTCAGCAGCTGCTTGAGGTAAGAACTTGGAATTTGGCGTAGTTATAAATCATATTAATCTTTACATATTTCAATTGCACAAACTATTCGATTAATAATAAAAAAATGTGCGTCTCAACTCCGATGCACGACTGGAGTTACTCCTTATATACAATAGTGCCTTGGAATGTATAAAATATGTAACACTGTATATAAATATCATTATTTGACATTTGATTATCTCAAAATATAATTATTTTGAAATAAATTTATTTTACTGTTATGAACGAGATCAAATTTATACAATAAAATTAAAAACATTTAGTAATGTCAGACTGAGAACTTAAAATTAAAACAGATTTTTTAAATTTTGTAGGATAGAAGACACCAAATAATCACACATAATGATATTTAATGATTACATCTTGACATAAGCGAACGATAGTAAACTATGTATATCACACTCCGTCATTGCGATTATGCCATAAGAAAATATCAAATAAACATATTGATATCTCACTCTAAATATGCGTAGAAATATTGCGCGGAGAGGCCACCTAACGGTTACATTTTTTTACACTCTGAACTTCGTACGATCAGAACCTAGTAGTTATACTTTTTTAACGCTCTGAACATCTGATTTTACTCGTAATAAAACTTCATACCGGTCGCTGTATATGAAAATCGATTCTTAAGGCGTAAACTCCAGAAATATCCATACGGAAGTTTTAGGTAGAGTAAATGAATTGTTTGCAATTTCTTCATTTTATATATAGATACTGCATGAAAGGGCTAATTTTCTTTCATAATTTTAAAGGGTAATACTAATAATGAATTGAAAAAGTAACTTTCGGCTTATATTTTCCAAAATATCTAATTTATTATTACATGTAAAAGAAATCCCATTGAATTTAATCATATTTCATAAAATACATATAATACTGCATGAATTTCTTAATGGATTCAGCCCAAATTATTTTTTATTTTCATCTGTAATTATAGTCCATTATTCATTAGAAAAAAAAGAATTATAACGTTACAAAGCATTTATTTACCAATTGCTGCGAAAACAAAGTGATATGTGATTGGCTTACAGGTCAAAAATGAGGGATGAAAAATACTTGAATATCAATAATTTACATTTATATATACACTTTATGGGCTCATAAGTGACTTTCATGGGGTTGACTTTCTTATTAAAAAAGTTGTTTCTGATGATATTACCGATTTTACATCATATTCAGATATTGACAAGATTAGATTTTAATATTGAAGGTAAAACAATAAATATAATCCATGTCTGCGCCAACCAAGACGCAAAGCAAGGCGAAATACAAAGAAATTATGAAACTGTTAAAAAAGTCCTTAAAAATACATTAAAACAGTTTTGCAATGTGTGATCTAAATTAAAAAATTTAAACACCCAAATGTATACGAGGATAAAGTTAGGGGAGACTCGGGATACATGAGAAATCGTATAGTTGAAACTCTTGTCTAGTTCTGCCTTGAAAACGAACTAGCAATAAAGAACACGTTTTATAAAAGAAAACAAAAATACTCAGGACAAGAAAGCCAGGAAGAAACGAGTTAACAAGAAATGAAGTATATTTTGTGTAAAATTGAAAATAGACCGAAAGGGTAGTTAATTTTGGCTTGAAAAAGTACCTATTCAGCTATAAAGCGACCCTATTTCTCCTAACACGTTCAGAACTCTACTTAGACACATATTTCAAAAGTTTGCCTTTGACAATAAAGGTTCAATATATAATCAAAATATCTTCAGAGATATATTGAAAAATATGGAAGAAAATATGTTCATCCCTCCCATTATTTCCGGAACTACTCAACTAGGAAAATATAGGGTTTTAGAAGATTACATAAATAGATATCATAATTTTTTAAAATATATACCATATTTTTATGCATGTGAAAGTTATAGTTGGCAATATATTTACCTATGTTCTGAAAAACTTATATTTACAAATAACTTAACAAAAATACCTAAATATGTACGAAACCCTCTTAATGCGAGTTCTACTTGTACTTGACAGATTATTTACTAAATATAATATCTGAGGAATGTTTTATGTGAGTACTTATTTTTATCTTGTGTCCTGTTTTTATTTCCCAAAAATTTATTTATAGTTTTCAAATATTGAATATATTTGGCGTTAATTTTGTAGAAATTCATTATAATTACATTTTTGTCAACTAAATGAAACTGCGTGATGTTGTTATTTATGCTTTATTTAAATTGTTTACCACGACCTAGATTTCGTTGTTGACAACATCTTCAAGTGGGCTATTTAATAAAGCATAAATAATACTATATCACATAGTTTCATTTAGTTGAGAAAAAATTGAATATATTTTTTATTTTAAAAAAATTGTACCAACCTTTGTATTTACATTTTTACATCCGCTAGCGATATCAATAACCTATTGTCTGGCACCGGCAGGTGACTCGTATCGTCACCGGTGTTTTACAAGGGACTGTAAAACGTTTTGTGTAAAATATGGAAATATCTATTACAACTTTTCATCCAATCCTCTCATTTCCGTAAAATTTCGAAAGTGAATGCATGTAAATGTGAGCTTTGTTTATTTTTTGATCCCACTAACATTTATCAGAGAGCATTCATATGACACCAATGTGGTGTCACCGGTGTTTGTCCAACAGTTTTCATTTGGCCGGTTATGTCAGAATAGTAGGCCGGTAAAGAGATGGCTGTGGTGTTATGACAGTTATATAAATTTTTCTGCTGATAATATTTTTTTAAGACTTTGTTTCTTTTTATTTAATTATTGTTTTTTTATAATATGATGAGAGACGTACTTATATGGCAATACCCAAGAATGACGTACATAAAGAATAAAAAACAATATTATGAAATATTAGTCAAGTTATCGAAGTTACGATGCTGATAATCGATCAAAATAAAAAAAATATTAAATTAAAACTAGTTGTAGTACTTTGTGTGTTCTAAAGAGCTACAGAACACATGTCTGTCTATCGGTCATTCTTCTCGGACTTTTTGAGATGGAAATTTGGCATAGTACTAGGTAATAGAGCATATTAACTGAAACATATCTCCATACCTAATACCCAAAAAATATTGTGCTTGTCAGCTCCGATGCGCGACAGGAGTTTACTCCTTAATTACGATTGTCTTGGAATATATTTCTTACCGTTCATAAGAAATTACCACCTGTATTCAAACTTAAAAAAGTTAACTTTTTAACAATGTATGCATTTTTAACAGGATAATATACAATCTTCAAGGTCCTTTCTAAACATTGGCCCTTTTTAAAATCGGATGAGTAGTTTCGGAAATTACCTCCTACATCCAAACTTAAAACATTCAACTTTTAAAAATATATAATTTTTTTTAATGAGATAATATACAACTTATGTCCATCCTGAAGGTCCTTTCTAAATATTGCTTAAAGAATTTTTGAAATCGGAAGAGTCATTTCGGAAATTACATCCCACGTCCAAACTCACAAAATTTCATTTTTTTATAAAATATAAAATTTTTTAACGAAATAATATACTAACTATGTCCATCCTGAAGATCATTTCTAAATATTGGTGAAAGAATTTTTTTAATCTGATGAGTAATTTCGGAAATTACCTCCTACATCCAAACTTGTAAAATTGAACTTTTTATAAAATATAAAATTTTTAACGGGATAATAAACGGCTTATGTCTATCCTGAAGGTCCTTTTTAAATGTTAGTGAAAGAAATTTTGAATTCGGATGAGTAGTTTCGGAGAATACCTCCTGCATCCAAACCTAAAAAACTATACTTTTTTACAAAATACAAAATTTTTTAAGGAGATAATATACAACTTATGTCCATCCTGAAAGTCCTTTCTAAATATTAGTTAAAGAATTTTTGAAATCAAATGAGTAATTTTGGAAATTACCTCCTACATCTAAACTAACAAAATGTCACTTTTTTGTAAAATATAAAATTTTTAACGAAATAATATACAACCTATGTACATCCTAAAGGTCCTTTCCCAATATTGGTGAAAGAAATTTTGAAATCGGATGAGTACTTTCCGAGATTACCTCCTAGATTCAAACTTATAAACTGGTACACTTTTTTAAAGCTCTGAACTTCTAATTTTACTCCTCATATAACTTCATACCGGGCACTATGTATAAAAATCGATTCTTAAGGAGGAAACTCCAAAAATATTTTGTTGGAAATTTTAGGTTGGAGGGAGTTTAATTGTTCGATTTTTTTAAATTCCTTACTTAATGGGACATTCCGTCTGAAAGCACTAGTTATAAATGTCTAAAATCCGTTAAATAATATGGTATATCTTCAGGGATAAAAAGAGGAAAAACAAGAAAATATTAAATCACAGGCATCCCCGCTTATTTTCAGACTTACTTATATTAAAATAAATTTTAAAAAAACAGAGTTTTAGGTGCTTACAAAAAAGTTATATAAATGCTATACTGATGATTCTGAACATCATACGTTTCGAGATATTCACTATAATTTATATATCCCATTACTTAATTATTCTAGATATTTTTAGGTTATAATTGTGCTAGGAAATCCATATAAGTGATGACTTACACAACAAATATTTTATAATAATTATAAATATTTACCCAATAATTTGCTTATGGATTCTACAAATATTCTCCTGTATAGTTCTATCGTGTACAAAATGAATTTGATATAGTCATAATAGTTTAATAAATTTAATTAAAAAATACTTTTATAATACCATATGTAGCAGAAAAAGAAGACACGTTTTTTATCTGCCGTAATATCTGATCGAAAAAATAGGCAATCTATTATAATATATACATTTCTGTACATTCAAAATATTTTTAAGAGTAATTGGTTTAGCGTAAAGGATTATAATGGATGCTAGAAATAGATTTCCTGAATTTTTGTCCGTCTATTAATTTGTTCTTCAATCACGCAAAATCTACTCAAGAGATTTGGATGTAATTTGGTATGGTAATAATTTATATCCTCGACCAACATACAGAATATTTTTTATCTCGATATTACAGATTTAAAAAGATGCCGAAGGGTGCAATTTGGGTCCATGCCGTAGATTTTTCGTGAAAACTTCGGAGTAAAATCATAACAAGTATTTCAAATCAATATATAATTTAATTACCAATCTCTACAATAGTTATACACGATTAGTATAATCGCTGCATCACGGAGGGCCGCTCTATCACCGAGGGCCACTTTCCGTCGTTTTTCAGTCGCAACTCTTGCATTTACTCGATTCAAGAGTTTTCCTCTGATTTATATTTTCTATAATTCCGAGCATATTAACGATTCACATGACATCTTTTTAATTTTTTAAAATTTTACATTTAACACCGATTTTTAATTGTGTCACTTTGGCTCCTAGTGGGTCTTAACAATGACACCCGAACAACATTCTAGCTAAACGCATTTACTTTACACAACGCTAATTTACAACAACTACGCGCATGCACCTACACTAGTTCGATGACAACATAGATGAAACAAATACTGCACTATAGATACGTACGTATATGCTCTATCCATTGTGGACTCAACCATTGTTAACGCGTTATTAATGATTGGAATCTGTAGGTATTTTGTAACAAGAAAGGTTGATCGGCTATCACTGTACTTAATAAGCGAATAGACTTTTTCACATCAAAAAACCCTGACTTGGTGAATATTACGATATTGTTACTGCCAACGTTATCTGTTGTGTTTCAGTAAACTTTATGCTGATAGATATATTAGGATATAATACAATATCCAACGCCATTTTTGTATTGCGGGGGGATGTGTATTTATTCCTCGTAAACCATTGATCTTAAGCAACTTTTCTTTCTACTTCAAACGTGTACCAATCTCTATCAGGGTCTGCTTTATTATGATCATCAACAAAAGGCTGAGACAGATGCTGCATACCACAGTCGTGGATCTAAATGTCTTCCGTCTTTCTCAGGGAAAAGTTTATTTTACACTCTCCCGTGTAAACAAAGCATAAAATGTATTTGTCTATAGTCAAAACAATCTACATTACACTTTTGTTTATAAAAAACTTTTGTAAATATTTCATATATATTTTTATTGTTACCCTATTAAACTAACAGAGAAAAATATTTAACATACAAAAAAGTACACGAAAAGGATCAAAAATAGTAGGGAAATATTAATGTTCAGTTTTCCTAATAACTTTTCTTAGTTTATAATATATAGCGTTGAATTTATGCTTCAAAAAAAAAAATTATATACCCTATGTTTGTCTGAAATCTATAAGCTATACAATGGTAATTTTTTATGTGAGTCAGATAAGCTATTATGCGCCAGAACTTATGAGATAAACAAAACTTTTCTTATTATAAAATTAGTATAATATTACGGAGAAACTGATCGCTGAACCAATATAACAACTATTAAATACAGATATTACAGTGGAACATCAATTATTCGGAAACTCCACAACCACATTTCTAAGACTTTCAGTCGGGCAAAAATATCAAAATCCAGGAGAGCTCATCACCGAATTGGGGTACGTCTGAATACTTAAAGTAGATGAAGGCCACAGACTTTTTTTTTAATTTAGGAAAACTTTATGATGTTTACATAAAAAGTGATGTCATTAAAGCCACACTGGAAAAGTAAAAACTTTGGTAACCAATATATTGTACTCTGTATATTCAAAATTGTCAATACGAAAATTAAAAATAAAAAATAAAGCAAAAATATTTACCATTAATAATAGTCGTGATAAATATAATATATTAATGTATATAAATACGCCCAATTATTATATAAAACTTTTGCAATTACGTTCAAAATACAGTACAAAATAAATAAATATGTCTAAAGAGAAAATATAGGTCTTCATTACAAACTTTAACGTTATATATTAAGTAAACACTAGAGTGGGGGAATGAGATCAACAGAGGGGCGGGGGTTATTTCAATTCTATTAATAAATAATATTGTTATTGATCAAAGAAGAAAATACACGTTTCATCAAAGAACGAAGAGTTGTGTATTTTCTGAGTTCAAATCGAGAAGAATCCGCTGCGCCAATGATATATTTGACAAATTGACGAAATAAAAATATACTTAGTAACTCGACTTGTCAGTTCGTCTATACTTGGCCTAGCGCCGAGTTTACCACATCTTTTCCCATCAAAACATTTTGGACAAAGTGAGCCAAAAGAAGCTTTCACTTCAAAAAAGCAACTCGCTTTTAGTTACATCACTAATGGGAATTCCCTTGGCATTGTCAACAGCATGCGATATGGTGGTATTATATTCAATAAAAGACTATATTTTAATGTTTCTGCTGAGCGGATCGCAGCCAAGGCCTAGTGAACGCTTGGATTTGTATTAAGAACAGGTAACAAGCAATTTGCTTTTAGGTACATCACTAATGGAAACTCATTTGACACTGTCGACAGCATGCGAGATCTTGGTGTTGTATTCAATATATAAAAGACTATATTTTAATCTTTCTGGTGAGCGAATCGTAGCCAACGCCTATTGAATGCTTGGATTTCCATTAAGAACAGGTAACGATCGATTCGCTTTTGGTTACATCTTTAGTGGGAACTCGCTTGACACTGTCGACAACATGCGAGATCTTGGTGTTGTATTCGATAAAAGACTATATTTTAATCTTTCTGGTGAGCGGATCGTAGCCAACGCCTATTGAATGCTTGGATTTCCATTAAGAACAGGCAACGATCAATTCGATTTTTGGTTATATCACTGGGGGGAACTCACTTGACACTGTCGACAGCGTGCAAGATCTTGGTGTTGTATTCGATTAAAAGACCATATTTTAATGTTTCTGGTGAGCGGTTCATAGCCAAAGCTTATTGAATGCTTGGATTTGCATTAAAGACAGGTAACAAGCAATTCGCTTTTATTACGTCACTGGTGAGAATTCACTAGACAGTCGACAGCGTGCTTTACCTTAGTATTGTATTCGATAGGAAACTACATTTTATTCTTCCCGTTTAGCCGATTGTATCCAAGGCTTATTGAATGCTTGGATCTACTCGAGAACAGGTAATACGCAATTCGCTTTTAGTTACATCACTTGTGAGAATTCACTTGACACTGTCAACAACATGTGTGATCTCGGTGTTGTATTCAACAGAAGACTACATTTCAATCTTCCCGTTGAGCGGATTGTAGCTAAGGCCTATTGAATGCTTGAATCTGCTCGAGAACAGGTAATAAGCAATTCGCTTTTAGTTACATCGCTTGTAGGAATTCACTTGACACTGTCAACAACACGTTTGATCTCGGTGTTGTATTCAACAGAAGACTATATTTTAGTTGTTGCCAAGACCTATTGAATACTTGGATTTACATTAAGAACAGGTAATATTTTCAAAAACGTTAAAGCTCATTTTATTTTCTACAATGCCCTCCAACGATCACAACTCGTGTATATCCTTGTTGTATAGAATCCTCTTTACTTGACTTCTTCCGATATTATTGAGAGCACACTAAAAACGATTTGCAAGAGCTTTACTATATCTTGCCGTTGGTTTCAAACTACTTTACAATACGTTGCTCGATATATATAAGTGTGACACTCCCGATCCGTTCATTCTTAGAGTTAATGAGTTCTATAAGATCTGCCACAGTAACAACGATGGTCCATTTTTACTAAGTCAGATAAGCACACATATACCTGTGACACGTGATGGTTCCTTGTTCTACGTTCATAAAGTGTGAAGATAGGCCAATGTTAGAGCGCCGCTTCGATGGATCTGCATAATGAAGAGATGATAGCTCTCAATATTATTGCAAGTTCACATATTTAGTAAATAATTACCTATTGCATTTTTGCAATTGTTTCATTTTTTATATTCAGTGTTATTAAGACGTATTAATTTTTTTTTTGTTTTCTTCCTTATAGATACAAGTTTGAGAATACTTATTTATATTATTTCTGTGATACGTCTCGTAGCCAAAATCAATTCTTTTCGCTATTTAGAGAGATGAGATAAAAAAACACTGTACGTAGGTAGGGTTTCTTATTGCTTTTTAGGGTTCCCTAAAATGAAAAAAGGGAATCCTTAGAAGCTCACTTGGTTATTCATCCGTCCGTCTCTCTGCTAAAGTTCTTTACCTCCTAAATGGTTTAAGATATCAAATTCACATTAATGTCGTATACTGAGGCTTATAGTCTTATATTGTTGCAAATCAGCAATTTAAGCCTATAATCCTTAATATACGACGTTTATTTCAATTTGATATTATGTTATGGTTACTTGGTTTACACAACAAAAAGATATGGTCATTTAAAGTATATTTTTTTATGCATACTTTTACTCAATACGTACAGAGAACACAGAGAGGTTTATAGCAAATATATAAGTTAAGGAAAAGATCCAATAATCACTGATTCTAATTTGGGATTATACGTTCTTATAAACAGCTTATTTTGACGTCAGTAATTGGATATTGCAGTGAAAGATAATGCAATACAATTAGGTTGTGAAAAGATATAGTATACAATACAATTAGGTTGTGAAAAATTTATATTTTTAAAAAACCTAATTAGAAATACTATGTACACTTAGATGTAAATAATAAATGCCTAATTGTGTACGGAATTCTCGTGTAAGTTCTACTTGACAGTTTTATTTTTATTACCAAGTGAGCTATTTATCAAAATATCCTCAAAATTCCAACCCTATATTTAAGTACAGAAATTTAAAATTATAATTTCATTGTTTTACTTTTTGTAGAAAAAAAAGGACAATTAATTTACGTCTCAAGATAAGACTAATTATTAAATGGTATCCAAACATCAATATATTCTGTGCGACTTCCTTTGGAACCTCGTTATATAAACGTTTTTATTTTTATTCTAAACAAAACAGTGAAAATTTGTACTAAGATTGCCAGTGCTACAGAAAATGAAAGAAATAATTTTTTTTTAATATATTTTCTATGTCAGTCCAACTCCTAAAGCATTAGTTTAGATCGAAAATAGTTTTCCCCTATTTACTGTGGCGTTATTTTAACAAATAAAAAATTAATTTAGTAGAGATTAATGTAATTAACAAAAATATTCTATTAAAATTGTATATTTTTAACCTGCGTCAAAAGGAGCCTTCGGCCAAAGATAATATTTCAAATTTAACCAAAAAAACATTGAAGATTAAAAAGTCACTGTTTTGGAGCTTTTTCTAAATTGTGTTTTATAAAAAAACATTTCAGTCGCTGGTTGGCTATGTTCCCGGTCAGGACTACCCTGATTACTACCAGATACCAAGCGGTTTGACCTTCACCTGCTCCGGAAAACAGCCTGGCTACTACGCTGATCCCGAAACGCAGTGTCAGGTAGGTGCTGCTTTCATTAAAATGGTTTTAAACCTTCAATCCTATAAAAAAAGTAGTAATGGAAAACCTACTAAAACAGTATAAGTGGTAATGGTTATAGCATTAAGAACACGTTAATGATTACAGTTTGATTATTAATGCATTAATTTCAAAATGTGAAACAATAAAAATCTGTATCAATCACATGCGAGTATTAATGAATTCGTTTGCAAAGTTATAAATTGAACCACTAAAAATCTGTACAGTTCACTTGCGATTATTAGTTTATTGATCTCGCACAGTTCACAGCCAGACTTGAATTTTCCGGTTTTATTTGTCTTCTTATGTCACTCAAAAGTTAAAAACACTCATATGAAAAATAAAACTGGTTTTTCACGTATAATGAATTTTGATAACGATAGTTTTCCAAGTAAATGTGTCATGGATCGTATATAAGAAGATTGTGAGGAAAATTAATATGATGGAATAAATTAATAATGAAAATTAAAAAAAAAATATTTTAAAGAGAATAGATACATATATGAGGTAAACATTTTTTAAGATAATTTAACATAGAATATTTACTAGCCAATAATAACATTTATTGTATAACCACGTTGAATTTTTGAAATAGTTATCCTATAGTTTTATTGAGTGTATTAGTAGTAATTAATACCTTCCTTATACCAACCTTATGAACGATATACGTATTCTCAGAATAACAATAGTATAACTGAATTTAAACATTTTTAACGTGAAACTTCTTACGCGGGAATTCGATACTCGATGAGTGGACGAGAATCGAGAGTAAAATTTTAAGGTCGCATCATATTTAGGCGCATTTCGTTACCTGAGAGAGAAAAAAAATATGACGTAGAGAGACAAAGAAAGAAAACTATATATACGACGGCATGGAATTGAAGCAAAAGAGAGCGACGTATACACAACGATACAAAGCGATATATGTACGCCTAGACGCTACATATGAACAGCTGAGGTACCACGCATACGTTGTGTTATTTACGTTACATGTTTGACACATATAACGTAAAGGAGACTATCTAAATTTTATTTTTATTTTATTACTAATTCTGAATGTACTACATCCATTACAAGAATAACAACATATTATGCATACATTTTATTTAATTTATTTATGAATATGCAATGAACCCGCACATGTAGTCGTAAATATAATTTACAAGACGAGCGCGTTTAAAAAATGTTCGAGCAGCATTTAAAAAATATATTATTACTAATTCTGCATGTACTACATCCATTACAAGAATAACAACATATTATGTATACATTTTATTTAATTTATTTATGAATCTGCAATGAACCTGCACATACAGTCGTAAATATAATTTACAAGACGAGCGGCATTTAAAAATGTTCTGGTATTTACATTGCAGCTATATTTTAATTTTTTAATGTAAATTTATATGAATATTAGATGTTTACATCGATTTCTAACGACATTATTAATTTTGCTGAATGTACAGTATTAAAATATCCTTATGCGAATTTAGTACAATCTATGGATATACACTTTATATGTTCTTTCTCACTGTCAGTGCCGTTTTAACACTTTATACTAACTTTTATCAAGGTTTAGATCGCTAAAGAAGTTTCACTTCTGTCACTTGTACTAAGTCGTATGCGATTTTTTCACTAGTGACTATGATAATTTTTATTATTTCATTTCTCTTTAATATATTACTTGATATATTCTGTGTGTTTAAATATTTAATAGACAGAACACCACACTAACACTAATGACATCTTAACACTAATTAAGATGTCATTAGTGTTATTTAACGCTAATTCTCTCTATATTGATCACGGGCCTTACTACGGCGGACACATAATGAAATTAAATTAGGCAGGCAAACTCTTCTGCTAATCTGCTATTCAAAGACGACTAGAGTAGCTAGAATCGCAGAGGAATATTCGATTCACCGCTCGAACTTCCGATGTGTTTCAGTTTTCGTTATTGATAATTTTTCCAAACCAAAATTACACTACGGTTTCAAAAAGAGTTACCATTTATGAAAATTATTGCATCTCTGACTTTTAAAGTCAAAAAACTGAAATATTTCAAATTTACAAGACGAACCATAACACGTACGCACATTGTAAAACTCCCCCGGTAAACTGTATTTGTAAAGAAGTGGGAAAACCATATTGCGCCTAATATCTTTATAGACTGAAAGACCTCCATAAGCATGTATTGTTTTAAATTATGTATTGTCTTCGCTAGTTTTGCTGTTCATTAGGTGCAATAAAAGGCATGACAAAGGACTGAGCATCCCGAAGGCGGGCCAAGTAGCCGCCCCACCACTATAGTTCTGGAGATTTTTAGCCAATAATATAATATTATTTTAAGAACAGGTGTTTTTGTAAATCTGGCAAAATTTGTAAACAACGCTTCGATCTTGGCAGTCAAACAGTTGACACCATGGTAAACTGTATTTGTAAAGAAGTGGGAAAACCATATTGCGCCTAATATCTTTATAGACTGAAATGCCTCCATAAACATGTATTGTTTCAAATTATGTATTGTCTTCGCTAGTTTTGCTGTTCATTAGGTGCAATAAAAGGGATTACAAAAGACTGAGCATCCCAAAGGCGGGCCAAGTAGCCGCCCCACCACTATAGTTCTGGAGATTTTTAGCCAATAAGATAATATTATTTTAAGAACATGTGTTTTTGTAAATCTGACAAAATTTGTAAACAACGCTTCGATCTTGGCAGTCAAACAGTTGACACCATTTTAATAAGCATCACAAATTCGAAATATGAGTCAAATAATTAATTTGTTTGTGAGTGTTTCAATAAAATAAGCTAGTGTTGTAACCGTTTAATAATAATTAGATATTGTTATATCACCCATACGCCCCATAACAGCTTTCAAACCTTTAACTTTCAGAACAATTCACATTTGTTTTTTTCTCTTGATACCTGAAACACAGAGACAGATTTCATTCTTTTTTTGTTACTGTAATGTATTTTTAAAATTTTGTAACTCTATTGTATTAAGAGCAAATGTTTTAATTATAGACATGTCTGCTATGCTTTTTGCAAAAAGTGAAGTTTTTAATTGCATAACCATTTTTGCAAAACTGCAAACAAGATTATATTTGCTCATTTGCCTTTATAATAATGAAAATTAGGCTTATTGTGTTAATTGGAAACATTCGATGCTGTCCCCTGGTGTGTTGGATTGATAACAAACATGCAGCTTTTGACGGCGCGGTGCACCGCGAGGATCCGGGTTCGATTTCCGACCTTGACTGGACTGGTTTTTGATTGGCTATAAGAGATTGCTCTCATGGTAATAAGCCCGCCGTATGTGTCAACTGTGCACATTAAAGTACAGAAATAAATAAACACTTTGAGTTGGTCAGATCAGAATTATCTAGATATTTTTCAGATTTTTTTTAAACGTATGATTGAGGTGTTAGAAGTAAGGTAAAGGGTAACACGTCGTTTTGAAAGTGAACATTTTCCTAACTGACCTTAACCCCGCTACTCACACGGAAGAGATTTTTTTTAATTTCTTTCGCCCTATAAAACGCAGTCTGTCTGTCCGAAATAGAACTTGAATAACTTAAAAAAAATAAATAATCGCTTGAAATTGAAATAAAACGTATAAACAAATTTACGTAATATATTACCTAAATTTGCTATACTCGCTACTATAGCTCTAAACATATTTCTGAAAATGGAATAAGTTTATTTAGCAAACGTTTTTCAGTCAATTTCAGAAAGACATGTAAAGTACTCGAATAAAAAAAAATTGTATTTATCGCGCGGGTTGAAAGACGAATTGATCTTTTTAAATTACCGTAGCGACTATAGTACTAACATATTTCTGAAAATGGAACAAGTTCATTTAGCAAAAAAGTAAGTTTCACAGATTGTTTTAATAAAAATCGGCATAAACGTGTATAAAAATATTTTAAACGATAGTGCTCGGCCGCGACTACTTTATTATAAAATAATGATTTGTAGAAAACTGAATTTTATTCGCAATAAATGCATCTATTTTTAGGGTTCCGTACCTCAAAAGTAATAAAGGAACCTTATACGAGTAGGATCACGTCATTGTCTGTTTTGTCTGACTGTCAAGATGGCAATTCTCAGGAATGCGTGGAGGTATCAAGTTGAAATTTATATCAAAGATTTAGGTCTATGGTTCCTAAGATTAAGCTTCATAGTCAACGCAATCAAAAAGAATCCAAAAAATACAATTGATTTGTCTCAACAAGTCTTTTGTTTACGGAAGTATATTTTATAGTTTTTTTTAATTATAAATTTACTCATTTTATATCAAAAATTTAGGTCTATGGTCCCTAAGATTAAGCTTCATAGTCAACGCAATCAAAAAGAATCCAAAAAATACAATTGATATGTCTCAACAAGTCTTTTGTTTACGGAAGTATATTTTATAGTTTTTTTTAATTATAAATTTACTCATTTTAATTTTAATTTTATTTTCATACACACTTTATTTATTTACACTTATATTACATTTAACACTTTGTATACCTTCTTCAGAAAAAATGTTTTCCTACCGTAACAACAATTGTTTTTACGGTTCTATAGCAAAACATGGAAATTTTATTAGTTCGAAACATTCATCCGTTCATCTGTTTGTCACAGTTTCTACACTTTTTATTTATAAGCACGAAACTCTACAAGCAAATGCTTTTAGTCACCATTTTTAGGGTTTCGGAGACCTTATAGAATCACTTTGTAGTCCGTCCGTCTGTCCACCTGTCTGTCAAAGTCTTTTTTCTCGTGAACAACTTGAGACATCTAGTTAATTAACTATTGTAATTGAAATTAAAATCGTATCTTAACAAATCCCAGTTTCTTGGTTCACAGAACAAAAAGATATGGCTTTTAAAACGTGTTTTTTTTGTTTTTTATACCGTTACCAAAACCTTTAGCATACTTCAGGTCTATCTTATAGTAAAAGTAAAAGGGAAAATCCAAGAATCAATTACTTCTAATTCTATGTGGACTTATAAATTGTTTTGAGATATGTATATACCTGTGAGAGATATAGCAGGCAATACTATTTCTATACATACAACAGTCTTACTGAATAATCATCAAAACTTATAATGTATTTCCAGTCATTCTGTAATCTTGAAAGTCGGCATAATGAAACGACTTATGTCACAGCTATAGGGAAAAATTCAAGAATCAATTATGTCTAATTCTATGTGGACTTATAAATTGTTTTGAGATATGTATATACCTGTGAGAGATATATCAGGCAATACTATTTCTATACATACAACAGTCTTACTGAATAATCATCAAAACTTATAATGTATTTCCAGTCATTCTGCAATCTTGAAAGTCGGCATAATGAAACGACTTATGTCACAGCTATAGGGAAAAATCCAAGAATCAATTATTTCTAATTCTATGTGGAATTATACTTTTTTTTTAAATATGCGTCTGTGAGAGATATGAATAGACAATACATTTTTATGGTCATCAAAATCTATGGGGTACTTTCGGTCGATATATAATGTTGTAAGTCGGCGCAATGGGAGATTTTGTAGGACAAATAAAGGAAAAAATCCAAAAATAAATTATTTCAAATTCTATGTGGAGTTATACGTTTCTTCGAAATATGCGTCTGTGAGAGATATGAATAGACAATATATTTTTATGGTCATCAAAATCTATGGAGTGCTTTAGGTCGATATATAATTTTTTAAGTCGGCATAATGGGACGTTTTGTCGCACAAGTAAAGGAAAAAATCCAATATTCAATTTTTTCTCTTTATATCCGGAATTGTATTTCTTTTGAAATATGCGTCTGTGAGAGATATCAGTAGACAATATATTTTTATAGTCATCAAAATCTATTAGGTACTTTGGGTCGATATATAATTTTGTAAGTCGGCATAATGGGAGATTTTGTAGGACAAATAAAGGAAAAAATCCAAAAATAAATTATTTCAAATTCTATGTGGAGTTATACTTTTCTTTGAAATATGAGTCTGTGAGAGATATGAGTAGACAATATATTTTTATGGTCATCAAAATCAATGGGATACTTTCGGTTGATATGTGATTTTGTAAGTCGGCATAATGAGACGTTTTTAGTACAATTAGGGGAAAAAATCCAAAAATCAATTATTTCTAATTCTATGTGGAGTTTTACTTTTTTTTTAAATATGCGTCTGTGAGAGATACGAGTAGACAATATATTTTTATTCATATAACAGTCTTACTTAATGGTCATCAAAACCTATAGGGCACTTTCGATTTTGAAAGTCGGCATAATGGGATATCTTATGTTAAAAGTGAAGGAGAATTTCCAAAATCAATTACTTATAATTCCATTTGAAATTATACATTTTTGCGACATAGTAAGCAATGTTTTTTTTATTCGTGCAATAATTGATAGTCATTTTTTTATTCAGACTCACTCACTGACCATCGAAACCATAGGGGACTTCCTCTCGATATAAAATTTTGAAAGTCGACATAATGGGATATCTTATATTAAAAGTGAAGGAGAATTTCCAAAATCAATTACTTATAATTCCATGTGAAATTATACATTTTTGCGACATAGTAAACAATATTTTGTTTATTCGTGCAATAATTGATGGTCATTTTTTTATTTATACTTACTCACTGACCATCGAAACCATAGGGGACTTCCGGTCGATATAAAATTTTGAAAGTCGACATAATGGGATATTTTATATTAAAAGTGAAGGAGAATTTCCAAAATCAATTACTTATAATTCCATGTGAAATTATACATTTTTGCGACATAGTAAACAATATTTTGTTTATTCGTGCAATAATCGATGGTCATTTTTTTATTCATACTTACTCACTGACCATCGAAACCATAGGGGACTTCCGGTCGATATAAAATTTTGAAAGTCGACATAATGGGATATCTTATATTAAAAGTGAAGGAGAATTTCCAAAATCAATTACTTATAATTCCATGTGAAATTATACATTTTTGCGACATAGTAAACAATATTTTGTTTATTCGTGCAATAATTGATGGTCATTTTTTTATTCATACTTACTCACTGACCATCGAAACCATAGGGGACTTCCGGTCGATATAAAATTTTGAAAGTCGACATAATGGGATATCTTATATTAAAAGTGAAGGAGAATTTCCAAAATCAATTACTTATAATTCCATGTGAAATTATACATTTTTGCGACATAGTAAACAATATTTTGTTTATTCGTGCAATAATTGATGGTCATTTTTTTATTCATACTTACTCACTGACCATCGAAACCATAGGGGACTTCCGGTCGATATAAAATTTTGAAAGTCGACATAATGGGATATCTTATATTAAAAGTGAAGGAGAATTTCCAAAATCAATTACTTATAATTCCATGTGAAATTATACATTTTTGCGACATAGTAAACAATATTTTGTTTATTCGTGCAATAATTGATGGCCATTTTTTTATTCATACTTACTCACTGACCATCGAAACCATAGGGGACTTCCAGTCGATATAAAATTTTGCAAGTCGGCATAATGGGATATCTTATATTAAAAGTGAAGGAGAATTTCCAAAATCAATTACTTATAATTCCATGTGAAATTATACATTTTTGCGACATAGTAAACAATATTTTGTTTATTCGTGCAATAATTGATGGTCATTTTTTTATTCATACTTACTCACTGACCATTGAAACCATAGGGGACTTCCGGTCGATATAAAATTTTGAAAGTCGACATAATGGGATATCTTATATTAAAAGTGAAGGAGAATTTCCAAAATCAATTACTTATAATTCCATGTGAAATTATACATTTTTGCGACATAGTAAACAATATTTTGTTTATTCGTGCAATAATTGATGGTCATTTTTTTATTCATACTTACTCACTGACCATCGAAACCATAGGGGACTTCCGGTCGATATAAAATTTTGAAAGTCGACATAATGGGATATCTTATATTAAAAGTGAAGGAGAATTTCCAAAATCAATTACTTATAATTCCATTTGAAATTATACATTTTTGAAACATAGTAAGCAATGTTTTTTTTATTCGTGCAATAATTGATGGTCATTTTTTTATTCATACTTACTCACTGACCATCGAAACCATAGGGGACTTCCAGTCGATATAAAATTTTGCAAGTCGGCATAATGGGATATCTTATATTAAAAGTGAAGGAGAATTTCCAAAATCAATTACTTATAATTCCATTTGAAATTATACATTTTTGAGACATAGTAAGCAATGTTTTTTTTATTCGTGCAATAATTGATGGTCATTTTTTTATTCATACTTACTCACTGACCATCGAAACCATAGGGGACTTCCAGTCGATATAAAATTTTGAAAGTCGGCATAAAGGAAAAAATCTAAAAACCAATAATTTCAAATTTTATGTGAAATTATACATTCTTATGTTTAGTTTCTTTTTACGCCTGACGGATATAATATATAATATATTTGTGTTGGTGAAAAATTCTTATTTGTAAACAGTTTAATTAGAAGTACTATGTATTCTTTAACGTTTATAAGCATCATTAAGTGTACGAAATTCTCGTTAAAGGAATTCTATTCGTTCTTGATAGGTTGTTAATGTTTAAGCCAGTTTTATACGATGTAATCTTTAAAGTGATATGCGTCATGCAATAACTTCAGAGTACTGTTTCTAAAGCTGTCAATCAAAAGGAAGAGAATACCGAATTCCAGGATAATGCTCCTCATTAAATTCAGATACCGAGCTAGAGTGGTACAGTGATACTTCTGCTTCAAGCGTAAAACTCTAAAAGAAAATTTACGAATTACACGTCCATATAAAATATATGACATTCACACACAATGAACAAATTACGTTAAACGTGACTAGTTCTTCTTAAAGCACATTTATCTTCTTAAAGGAGACAATAATAATAAACCTTGCGCGGCAAGCTGTTTATTCAATAATGAGATACGCCACGACACTTAAACATTTTTGTATTACATTTTACACAATATTAATTCTGTAAATGCACGACCAAAAGCATTGACAGATTTGTTGACGGATTAACGTTTGAATAAACATTTTGACATTTTCGACCGCCATGTTGTTAGTGTTCGGTCGGTTCCGCGGCCATTCGGATGCGTTCGGCATGTTTTCTCAAGTGTTACACAATTTCATTGTGACGGAATGACTCAAACATTGCTAATGAAACTTTAATGTCTGAAAATAAAAACAATTATTAAATCAATTTCAATTTATTTACAAATTATTTTATCAAAAAAATTATTTAATAATAAATGTTGAATTACATTTTAAAATTTAGTCTTTTGCATTAAACACAATTTTGGATATTATGATATAATCTTATGTATTAAATGTTATTATATTTATAACAAATATTAAGTTGTGATTATCAATCACAACTGAATTAACATTAGATTCTCATAACATAAAAGGGAAAAAAAGAAACGCTTATCATCACTAGCTTATCCTTACGTCTGTCTGTCACAGACATTTTTCTCAGAAACCGTTCGACGTAGAAACTGTTCAGCCTCGTATATTACAGTAGTTACACTAAAAATATTTACATAGAAATTATGCAGACATTAAACTAAATTGCCGAAGATCCCTGTATCATTATATGCAGTTTTACAAATGATTCAAGTATCGGGTTCTTTAAAATAACGATTGCTTTCTTCATTTTTAGGCCAATTATTTAAATATATGATTGGAAAACAACAATTAATTAAAGAAAACATTATCTTATAAAACAAATTGCACATACACAACTATACAAGTATTCAAAACAGAACTCTCAAGAACCAATAAAGCAAGAATCTCAGCACGTTTAGTGCACATTCTGCTGACTTGTCAGCAAATGGAAATATTGACAAAAGCCACGAAAATTGGAGAACTTTCCTTGGTTTTCAAACTCTTAGGAATTGGTACTTTTTCCTACATAATTCTACGTAAAATAATAAACATACAACAGTAAAAACAATAAAAAATATTCATAAATTACACAACTTCATTAGTGCAAAACCGATAAAAAAAATGGCTCCATTATTTGGAGCCCATATGAAGCCAAGTACAAGTTGATGACCGAACGTGTGCAAAAGACATTCCTCCGATATTTGTATATGAAACAGTATGGTTACTTCCCCTTTCCATTTCCTACCAATTTTCTCTTGAGTCTGGTAAGTTTCCATTTTTTGCTACTCAACATAGTAGTTGCGCCTATGAAATTTATCCAGCTATCAAAAGGAAAAATTTTATGCTCCATATTACTGAGTAAACTTTCATTATTTGTACCTGACCATTTCCTGCGTTCACGTTATCATCACTTGTTTACTATACCACCCTCTAGAATCGAACTATATTGGAACTCTCCAGTTTCCCGCGGTATTCAACTGTTCAACCACCTGATCGCGGTCGCACCACAATATGATTTGTTTATAATGAGTGAAAGTAAATTTGTCGAAATGTGCCATCTCTTGTAGTTCTTATAGATATACTTTTGTATTCATGTTTAATCTAAAAGTTTAAACTTTGTTAAACCGTTAATTTCTTGTGGCTACAATTAGATTACTTGTATCGATAAATGCTTCTTGTAGATATGCTTTAGTTCTTGTAGATATACTTTTGTATTTATGTTTAATTTAAAAGTCTAAACGTTGTTAAATCATTCATTTCTTGTTGCCACAATTAGGTTACATGTATTGATAAATGCTTCTTGTAAATATACTTTAGTTCTTTTGGATATACTTTTGTATTTATGTTTAATTTAAAAGTTTAAACTTTGTCAAACCGTTAATTTCTTGTCGCTACAATTAGATTACTTGTATCGATAAATGCTTCTTATAGATATACTCTAGTTCTTGTAGATATACTTTTGTATTTATGTTTAATCTAAAAGTATAAACCTTGTTAAATCATTCGTTTCTTGTAGCTACAATTAGATTACATGTATCTATAAATGCTTCTTGTAGATATACTTTAGTTCTTGTGGATGTACTTTTGTATTTATGTTTAATTTAAAAGTTTAAACTTTGTTAAACCGTTAATTTCTTGTCGCTACAATTAGATTACTTGTATCGATAAATGCTTCTTGTAGATATACTTTAGTTCTTGTAGATATACTTTTGTATTTATGTTTAATCTAAAAGTATAAACCTTGTTAAATCATTCGTTTCTTGTAGCTACAATTAGATTACATATGTCGATAAATATGTGTACGGAAATAAATAAAATAAACAAAAATAAATAAGTGTAGCATGTACGGAAATAAATAAGTGTTACGGAAATAAATAAATGTTGTAAAAGTATGTGTATTTATACACAGGTATGGCATTGGTGCGTACCTGGTGGACATCGCCACTCATTCCTATGCCCCAACGGTACCGTCTTCAACCAGGCGGTGCGTGTCTGCGACTGGTTCTACAACGTAAGTTTAATTTAATATTATTTATATATAACTGTTTGTGCCAATTTCAAAAATTGATATGGCGAAATATTTTTTTTTCATATTAGTCAAATAAAATTCGTTGCACTGAGATGAGGATAAAACGTAAATTACTTTTATTAAATTTTAGTTAAAATAACGGTATCGAAGATCTGGAGAATTGGGATAAAAATCCTACGTGAAAATGTAGGTATTCTCACGCAGAAACTGGATAGAGTCTAATAAACTATTTAAACGTCTTAATTTCCTTTTGAGACTAAATTATATTACTTATGCATTACACCAAAAATACAATAATAAATATTATTAAATTACTTAGAAGCATGTCGAAATTTGTTTATATTTATTTAATAACCCCCAATTTTCTACGCCCAGATCACTGAACAAAGTACTGATAGCATTTTTTATAAGTATGCTACCACATTTCCCTTCTGGCTACGTCCATTTCGTTAATATATATTGGGGCGAAAAACTTCATTGCGCGATTTAAAATACACGTAGTCCTCTCTATTGATATAAATAGGTATATTATACGTTTGTATAATTACAACGAGTTGAGTAGCATTTCCTTGTTTTTTGTCATACTAACGCCAATGTAAATGATTTTTTTTAAATATCAAATTTGCATATATTCAGATTGAATGAACCACTTGCGATGAAATAAAAACTGAATATTACTGAAAATTGCCCGTTACATTTTTCTGAAAACTTTATTTAAATGTAATTCGTAGTCACAATTAAATGAAACTACGTGATGTAGAATTATTTCTACTTTCTTTAAGTTCTTTACCACGACCTAGGTTTCGTTGTATTACAACATCTTCAGATGGGCTATTAACAAAGATTCCAATTAATTAATTAATTAAATTTTTTCTCAACTAAATGTCGTGGTAAAGAAATTAAAGTAAGTAGAAATAATACTACATCACCTAGTTTCATTTAATTGTGAATAATGAATTTATACAAAATAAACGCCAAATATTGAATATATTTGGCGTAATTCGTAGTATTTATGTAATACCTGTACAAACAAACACACCGACAAACTGATGTTTAAGGCGTTTTTATTCATATGGTTTATCCCCTTCAATTATTTTTTAAAAAGTGATTGATTTGGCATGAATAATGATAATAGAAGCCAGGAAACCTTTTTATGGAGTTTTTGTCTGCCTACCAGTCTGTATCTTAATTTAATCGTCAATCACGTGAAATCTACTCGACGGATTTTGATGAAATTTGGTATAGTTATACTCTATACCCAAGAGCAAGATATGAGATGAAAGAAATTATAATAACTGTTGTTATTTTGAATTTAATCCCATATTATAAATTGTCGCAAATATTTTCAAAAGTAATGACATCTAGAAAATGCATTAAAGTTTTCCTGTTGCTTTTGCGTAGGTTTCTAAAACCCCCATTTTGGGTTAAATTTTAGGTTAATTTTGAAAATAAAGGGAGAGATAACTTTTTCATTGCATGTTTTTTTCAGTATATCTTTAAAGATATACTACAAAAAATCATGAAAATAGATTGAGACCCAAATAAACAGCCATTTTCAATGATATTCCATGCTATATAATGAATTAAAAGTTTTTTTTTAATACTATGTTTGCCGTAAAAACTTCCACATAATTATTTTTGAATAATAGCTATTCAAATATGTGGTGGTAAAATGCTTAAAAGTTTCCGCATCAGTCGGTTTCTTAGAAAAACGGATGTGATAGACGGATATACAGACACGGAAATGATCTTATAAGGGTTCTAATTTTCTTTTTAAGGTACTGAACCCTAAAAAAGACTGAACGAAAAGAATTTTCCTTTTTATAAAATTTTGACGACAATAATACAAAATCCCTTAATACAAAATCCACACTACTCAACTATTTTCTCCCAAATTGATATTCTTTCAGTGAAATGTTTTTTTTTCTTTAGCCAAAGTACATGGTTACGAGCATTCACTAACAAATATTTTGCTTAAAATTTTTTCCAAATATTTTATTGTATAAAACCCGATAGTATTATAAATACGTTATGCGTTACTATATCTATTGTTAAACCATGTTAAATAATATAATTTATTAAATTTAATTAAAAAACAATTAATTTTTTCATAGGTCGATTGCCAAAAAGCTCCAGAGCAGTATTCGGTCAACGACGATCTGTACAAGGATGCTGAAGGCAACTTAATAGCTGGTTAAAGGCCGCAACAACTATGTAAAGAAAATATTGTTCTAGGTTAAGGTGAAGATTCGATTTGAAGTTACCACGCAAATCAAAGACCAGATGTAAAATAAAAAACCGATATGAAGAGATTATGTACAACGAATGTTTTAAATAACATGTAATTTAATAATTATATTAATAACAATAAAAACAAAACATTTTGTAATTTTTTAGCTGGTTGTTTTAATACTTATATTGCCTGTTTTAACCTAAGGCATTGCGTCATGAATGCCTCAAAATAACCTGGTTTCCTTAGTATATTTCAGCAGTAATTTTCATCATCAGTTATATATTTATAATGCTTACATAATTTATAAACATTGTTTAAAGTTTATAATTTTTTACTAAATTCACCTAATTTGTTTTTTAACAATTTTTAAAATAAAAAAACACGGACATGAAAATTTATCATCTCAATTATAAAATTAAGAATTATGATTTTGCTGTAAACTTTGCAAAAATCTCGATCGAAGAGTAGGGTTATTTTTATGTAAATTTTCAACAATTACTATATAAATACCATATAAAAATTAAAAAAAAAAATAGTGTAAAAATCCTTATACCTTTTTGTTTCTGTTGGATACCCCACACGATATGCGAAATGAAAAAAAATGAGAACGTAGAACTTAGTACACGCGACAGATGTGAAACTTCTTTGGCGATTTAAATCTCGATTTTCAAGTATATAGTAAAGGCGGAGAAACATAGATAAATATCATAAATAGATAGATATATCGACAAAATGTTGACTGTCGACAAAGTGTTGACTTTTGAAACACATAAAGTTCAAAACAGTTGATATCAGTAGTGAGCGCCATTTTTGTTTGTTTTCGCGCATGCGTACACTTAATGTCTTATTCTATCGTGGTCATCTGTTTCTGTCGGTTGTTAGCTAAGTACCTATTTTCCGTCTTACCTAAGATAGATTCGTTACATTCAGATGTTACGACTAAACGTTGCGTAAAAATGTTGCACGAAATTCGACCTTGAAATTTCACTTTCGTCCCGCTCAAAGAAGTTTGACTTTAAAAATAATTTGTATGCAAAATTTTCTTGCTTAAGTGGTCTTAAAAGAGAAAGATTTCTCTTTTAGATTTCCGTACTTCAAAAGGAAAAACGGAACTCTCATAAGATCTTTCCCGTCTCCCCTTGGGCGTTTGTTAGCCAATTTTCCCAGAAGATATTTGACTTAAGATGGTTCACGTAGATTATTTTTAGAATTTTAAATGACATACCTTCGGAGATATGCACAGAAATGGCCAAACATTTACCTCCCTCCTACTCTCCCTATTTCGGAAGCTACTGAACCACTAATCATATAAAAACAACTTTGGTTTCGAAGCTACTGAACCACAAATCATATAAAAACAGCTTTGGTTTCGAAGCTACTGAACCACTAATCATATAAAAACAGCGTTGGTTCCGAAGCTACTGAACCACTAATCATATAAAAACTGCGTTGGTTCCGAAGCGAATGAATCACAAATCATATAAAAACAGCTTTGGTTCCGAAGCTACTGAATCACAAATCATGTGAAAACAGTGTTGGTTCCGAAGCTACTGAATCACAAATCATATAAAAACGGGGTTGATTCCGAAGCTACTGAATCACAAATCATATAAAAACAGCATAGGTTCCGAAGCTACTGAACCACATATCATATAAAAACAGCGTTGATTTCGAAACTACTGAACCACATATCATATAAAAACAGCATTGATTTCAAAGCTGCTAAACTACAAATCATATAAAAATAGCATTGGTTCCGAAGCTACTGAACCACTAATCATATAAAAACACAGAAAAACTAGAGCAATTATACTTCATCTTAAAGTTTTTTGAGAAGTTCACTTTATTTTCAAGCTTTTGAAAGATGTATTAGGCAATGTGTTTATACGGTACTTGTATTTATTTTCAAATTTTGATTTGAATAACGCTCTGTGCCGTTACATAAGACAACGAAGTCCCAGTTCATTTCAATTGCAGCGTTCACATCTCTTTCGTGAACTCACATTGGTCAACACCGTGCATTAAGATGCACTCATTGTAATTTTTTTCTACTCCATTGACCATTTCAGGAATTGTTAGATAGTTTAGGTTGATCATTAGTTACGGAGTTGTTAAGTAGTTTAGGTTGATCATTAGCTATGGAGTTGTTAGATAGTTTAGATTGATCATTAGCTATGGAGTTGTTAGATAGTTTAGATTGATCATTAGCTATGGAATTGTTAGATAATTTAGGTTGATCATTAGTTAGTGTTATTTCAATTTTAATTACTGTGTTTTTGTGTGCGTGTCCATTTCTTTCTTCATCACTGCCAGACTTCTTTTAAAATAATTTCTATATATGACGCTTGCATATTTGCTTGCTGGGGATTAGTTAGTAAATTGGGTTCAGGATTTTTTAGAAATAATTAAATAATTTTTTTTATATATCTGAATGAATCTTTTGCAATCTTTGTTGTGTCATGAAAGGTTATATAAGAACACGTTTGGAATGTAAAATAAGTCTACTTTGGATTTTTTTTTCAAATAATTCGTTTATAACTACAGCTTCTTCTCTATTGTGATGCTCTGACAGAGCGGCTATAGTCATTGTGTGGTACTATCGGCGACATCAACCAACGAGGGGCGAAATGGCAAGAACTCGCCCCGCGATATCTCGCCATTTCTATAGCTTACGCCAATCTAGTGCTCTAGAGAAAGGCCGCCCATAGATGTTATCTGGTCTGTACATCGTATAGGTGTCCACCCATACGCTTTGATGCTCTGTTCTATATCTTGCACAATAAGGAACTATATAGAGCTCTCTATTTATATATCTCTCTAGTGTTCCAGGATAGGGCACCATATAAAACCCCCGTTACGCCGTGAAACATAGTGAGTGTTACATTCGATAAATGCTGCTTCATGCAGAATTATTGGAGTATGCAGACATTGAATTGAAATTCAACCCAGGATATATCAAGAAGTATCGTCCAGGATCACTATAGTCTTCTTCTCATTTTTTAGCAGTGTTCAAGTCCCAAAGGCATATGAGGAACACAATAACTATGAGGAACACAATAACTCGAAGAATACGAGCCTCGATAGTTTTGGTGATGTTACGGTTCCTTCATATTTCTTTTAAATTATAGTAAAAAATATTTAAAAGTTCAATACGTTTTTGTATTACAAAATATGTGGGTATTATCCTTAATTATTTCATACAAATTTTACGGAAAAGCGCCAATTGCTAAACTCGCACGAAAAGACGATACCGACTTCAAGAACTGAACTTCACAAAAATAAAGATTTGTTGTTTTTTTGGTGAAATGCAAAAGGAAGTTTGCATTGGAAGCTACTACCAGAAAAGACCACAATATACTCAACAATATAATACAATCGACACAGAAATACAAAACAAGCATAAAGAACACTCAAAAGTATATTTTCTTCACGACAACGCAAGGCCGGTATAGTTTTGGTGATGTTTCGGTTCCTTCATATTTCCTTTAACTTATAGTAAAAAATATTTAAAAGTTCTATACGTTTTTGTATTACAAAATATGTGGGTATTATCCTTAATTATTTCATACAAATTTCACGGAAAAGCGCCAATTGCTAAACTCACACGGAAAAGGCGATGTCGACTCCAAAAACTTAACTTCACCAAAATAAATTTTTGTTGGTTTTTTGGTGAAATTCAAAAGGAATTTTGCATTGGAAGCTACTACCAGAAAATGCCACAGTAGACTCAACAATATAAGACAATCGACACAGAATTACAAAACAAACATAAAGAAGATTCAAAATATTTCCTTCATGATAACGCATGGCCGCCCATAGCTAAAGTCGTCCGCCGGAAGTTAGTGAATTTCGCTTCGAAAATTTTGCCACAACCACCATATATATATATATATATATATATATATATATATATATATATATATATATATATATATAAATATTTATATATATTAAAACAGTCTGCCCGCGATAATTAAAGAGAACCATAACAAGGACTAAGGAGGTTACCCTGAAACCCTCAGTGTTTTCACACTGACTGGATATAATTTTCATCAACCTTATGAACTAAATAATACAAATATGGACATTTAAAACGTAGAGCAGTATTCATCTAACTATGATATGAAGCAATATTTAGCCACGTTATATAAAACAATATTTGACCACATTATATATAAAACAATATTTAGTCACGTTATATAAAACAATATTTGACCACGTTATATATAAAACAATATTTAGCCACGTTATATAAAACAATATTTGACCACGTTATATATAAAACAATATTTAGCCACGTTATATAAAACAATATTTGACGACGTTATATATAAAACAATATTTAGTCACGTTATATAAAGTAAAATTTGGCCACCAAATATGTATAACAATATTTGGCCACGTTAAACATTAGTTTGACTTGTACTTTTAACGTTAATATTATCTGTTAGTCAAAATGTTTATTGTATTTATATAAATTATAAAGATATTCAATATAAACGAAAGAGAGGTATAAATCAATATGTTTTGATATAACAATGTCTTGATATAACTGCACTTTCTTAAGTGCAGTTATATCAAGACATATTTTTTTTTAAATTTGTTGCAACTGTCCATTCCTAACAAACTTTTTAGTAGTAATAGTATACATAGTAATCAACGTTATATTATTTTTTTGTAATTGTACATTGCGCGATGTATAAAAAAGAACAATTTTTAAAATAGTAGAAATTGCTTAAAAATTCTACAAAATATTTAATATAGAACAATTTGTTGTCTAGCTAACGGTTTTTAGCCTACATAAAAAGTTTTTTAGGAGAATGATTTAAAAAAAAAAGTGTGCTTTAGTCCGCACGACTGAAGTAAAATTTCAAATTCACAAAATATGAACTTTAAAATGAATTTACAATTTCATTCACTTTAAAGGTAGAATATTTAATGTATTGAACAAAATAATAATTTATAAAATTGTTCAAGAACGAAATGAAATTACAAAATAATCAAAAAATCACCTTTCGCGTAACGCTAGCAAACTCGCATATGTATATATATATATATATATATATATATATATATATGTATATATATATATATATATATATATATATGTATATATATATATATATATATATATATATATATATATATATATTTCATGCACTGGCTATGAGAGGAAGAGAGAAAGAAAATGTGCGCGCGCACTGCTCTCTCTTGCTCCTACAGTGTGATACAGACAATAGGTTTGCACTGTGTCTTAGATATATGAAACATAACTGGCTATGAGAGAAAGAGAGAAAGAAAATGTGTGCTCGCACCTCTCTCTCTTGTCCCTACAGTAATATACGAAACGTAACTCTCTCTCTTTCTGTCTTCACTAACTTATATCTCCCTCTCAATTTCCGTTCGCCTCGCCCGAACACATTTTTCGTAACGCTCTCGTCACGCATTCACCAGCTGACTCCCCAAGTCAAGCGTGCGTAAAGAAGTTTTACTTCAAAAAAATCATTGTGTGTGTGTGCAATTCACACACGAAAGAAGTGATACTTTAGAAAAGTAACCTACGAGAAAACGAGATAAATATCAGGAGTAGGATAATTGTAAGGTTTATTTTTTTATGATATTTTACCATGTTTAGAAGTTATTTTAATTGTTATTTAACATATATTATGTTACATATTAGTCAGTCTCCATGATTTCATTTTGTACAAATGACACGAGAGGCTTATGGTAACTAAAATAGGAAACAAATGTTTTAGTTTCAATTTGAATCTCTATATCTTTGAAATTTACTGTTTTAACAAGAATTAGACGATATAGATACACACCGGCGCTTGCTCTGTCGCTTTAGCTCGGCAATATACAGGCACACACATATGTACAATGCTTAGTAGACGAGAGAGAAATACTACGAAGCATGGCACAAAAAGGAGACCTAAAATTCAAATCACAACCATTCTAAAGAAGCTTCACTTGTTTCTTTGTCATGACTCATTTTCGTTTCATAGAGTTTCAAATCACAACGATTCTAAATAAGCTTCAATTGTTTCTTTGTCGTGACGCATTTTCGTTTCATCGAGTTTCAAATCACAACGATTCTAAATAAGCTTCAATTGTTTCTTTGTCGTGACGCATTTTCGTTTCATCGAGTTTCAAATCACAACGATTCTAAAAAAGTTTCACTTTAATACACTTTCTTACGTACATGTCATTTATCTCAAGCAAGCATGAAGATGAAAATCTGTAAATGGTTAGTTATCTCACTATGCGATTCGCAACTATCACTATGCTCGTCGACGATTCAGAAATCATAAATATAATTAATGATTTTAGGCGAATGGGAATATAAAAAAATGCTGAATGAAATAATAACGTATGAAATTAAATTTATTAACAAACGCCCCTTGTTAAAAATATTTGTATCAAATTCTTTTTTTTTGAAAGTCATACTAAAATAATTAAACTTGTCTTTTTCAATAACTCAGTCAGTGCAAAATTAAAGTAAAAAGTATAATAAATAAAGAAATATACTAAACCTAATATTTCACAAACTAGCTGACCCGTGCGAAGTCTTCGCACTATATCGCCATCTAGCGTGTTCCAAGTATACAATTTGGCTAAGATATTTGATGTGTCGCCCACAGATGGCGCTCATGCCAATTGTTATAAAAATAAATTTTTTTATTAACAAAAATTTTTTTCGAATTTTTTTATATTTTTCGCCCAAAGTAGAAAACATAAGCTTTAAGTGGGTATTTTTTTTATTTTTTTTGGTGCAGTAGTTAAAGAGATCGAGCCGCTCGACCAAAAAACACCTTTTAGAAATAATATATTTAGATAGATAAAATAAAAACGCCTGCAAACAATGTATGGGCAACTTTTTATGCGAACCACTTTTGCGTTGCATATAATTTACAATTACCTTAGTAAAAAGTTACTTGTTAGCGCAGTCAGTATAAAATTAAAGTAAAAGGTCAATGTACAAGAAATAAAGAAATATACTAAACCTAATATCTTGCAAACAAAATAAAAAACGCCTGCAAATAATGTACAGGCAACTTTATATGCGAATAGCTTTTACGTTGTATTTTATTTACAGTTATCTTAATAAAAAGTTCCGAGATAATTGTTGAATTTTATGTACGTATAAATTAATAACTATTAAAAATTATTTTTGACGGAATTTGGTACTCCGTAAGTGAGAAAATACAAGTGGCAGATCCATTCATCATTATCGACGTTTTGATAAAGAAGTTTGTTATTTCAGCAAAGTAGCACCTAGCGGTGCCATTTTGTTATTCCATAAAGAATTTCGTATTTTTTTAGAATAAAACGACGGTCTGTGTTAGCCCGTAATATGTTTTATTAGTGAGCGAATAATAATGATTGCTATTTTTTTGAGCTTATTAGTTAGAAAACGAAAACAATTTCATGTTGGAATGATGGTTTTTTATAGTAATTAAAATTGTTTTTATTTATATCAGTTAGAATTATTGTCACTTATATTAGTTAGAATTATTGTTTCTTATATTAATTAGAATTACGGTGTCTTATATTAGTTAGAATTATTGCTTCTTATAACGGGTATTTCTTTTTTAAAGGATTACAACTTTAAAATGAAAAAAAAAAACAGATAAAAATCATGTTAATTGCCACGGTATTCGCTTTATTGAAAATATAATTATATGCTATTTTTTTAACATATGATTTCAGGTGTCTCGAATGAAATGCAATTTGGAAGTCCAAGCCTCAACCACTCTTTCGTGCAATAGTTTGGTCAGCGATGAGGCCCATCTTTTGGTCGAATGACTACGTCAATAAACAATATTTTCAGATTTGGAGAGACGAAAACCTATGTGCCATTATTTAGATGCCTTTATATCCACAAAATGTCACAGTTTGGTGCGCCTTATGAACTGGTGGAATCATTAACCCGTATTTCTTCAAAGGTTATGCCAACGAGAATGTTACAGTCAACGAAAAGCGTAATGCGCTCTATTATTGCTTACTTTTTCGTTCCCAAATTGAATATAATGAATGTCGAAGAGCTTTGGTTTCAACAGGATGATGCAACATACCATGCAGCACGCGACACAATCAATTTATTGCAAGAGACATTCAATGAGTGCATAATTTTGCTTAATGCCCTTACGAATTGACCTTCGCAATCTGGTATCATTCCTATGGATTATTTTCTGTGGGGATGTCTGAAGTCTCTAGTTTATGGGGATAAATCACAACGTTGAACCACTTGGAAGACAGTTATGTTATTGCCAATATACGACCTCAAAAGTGCCCATATTCCTGAATTATATTATAACACTAATGGCATAAAATTATTCTCAAAATACCAAATTTTATTTTATCAGTAATTTGTATAAAATTATCTTTAAAATACCACCATCATGCTATTTATCTGTTCTTTTTAAAATTGTATACCTCTAAAAGCATATAGGCTGCTTTAATTGGAATAATGGTGTCTTATATTAGTTCGAATTATTATATCTTATGTTAGTTAGAATTGTTTGTGTCTCATCTTAGTTAATATTATTGCGCCTTATGATAGTTAGAATTTTTGTAACTTATATTAGTTAGACTTATTTTTTCTTCTATTAAGAATATTCTATCATTGGAATTAGGAATATAAAACAATATCATTTCCAACATGGAAATGTTATCGATAATATTCAGCTATTTTACGAAGTGTAAGAGCAACACTAGCTGTAAAAGCAATACATTTATAGCCAAACATCCCTAAAATGGAAGGAGTGAGAAGTCGATGAGATAAATAATTATAATAGGCATTGAGATACAGCAATTTTATGTGAGTTCATAAATTATTTTTGAATATTTTTGTTTTCCGATCTAAATAAACCTTGCCTGCCCCAGCTTTACCTTGCCAAGCAAGATGACTACTTTCATTTCAAGTTGAGATACAGCAATTTTATGAACCTATTATTTTCGTTTTCCGATCTAAATAAACCTTGCCTGGCTAAGCTTTACCTTCCCAAGCAAGATGACTACTTTCATTTCAAGTTGAGATACAGCAATTTTATGAACCTTTTATTTTCGTTTTCCGATCTAAATAAACCTTGCCTGGCTAAGCTTTACCTTCCCAAGCAAGATGACTACTTTCATTTCAAGTTGAGATACAGCAATTTTATGACCCTATTATTTTCGTTTTCTGATCTAAATAAACTTTGCCTGGCTAAGCTTTACCTTCCCAAGCAAGATGACTACTTTCATTTCAAGTTGAGATACAGCAATTTTATGAACCTATTATTTTCGTTTTCCGATCTAAATAAACCTTGCCTGGCTAAGCTTTACCTTCCCAAGCAAGATGGCTACTTTAATTTCAAGTTGAGATACAGCAATTTTATGAACCTTTTATTTTCGTTTTCCGATCTAAATAAACCTTGCCTGGCTAAGCTTTACCTTCCCAAGCAAGATGACTACTTTCATTTCAAGTTGAGATACAGCAATTTTATGACCCTATTATTTTCGTTTTCCGATCTAAATAAACTTTGCCTGGCTAAGCTTTACCTTCCCAAGCAAGATGACTACTTTCATTTCAAGTTGAGATACAGCAATTTTATGAACCTATTATTTTCGTTTTCCGATCTAAATAAACCTTGCCTGGCTAAGCTTTATCTTCCCAAGCAAGATGACTACTTTCATTTCAAGTTGAGATACAGCAATTTTATGAACCTTTTATTTTCGTTTTCCGATCTAAATAAACCTTGCCTGGCTAAGCTTTACCTTCCCAAGCAAGATGACTACTTTCATTTCAAGTTGAGATACAGTAATTTTATGAACCTATTATTTTCGTTTTCCGATCTAAATAAACCTTGCCTGGCTAAGCTTTACCTTCCCAAGCAAGATGACTACTTTCATTTCAAGTTGAGATACAGCAATTTTATGAACCTATTATTTTCGTTTTCCGATCTAAATAAACCTTTTCTGGCTAAGCTTTACCTTCCCAAGCAAGATGACTACTTTCATTTCAAGTTGAGATACAGCAATTTTATGAACCTATTATTTTCGTTTTCCGATCTAAATAAACCTTGCCTGGCTGAGCTTTACCTTCCCAAGCAAGATGACTACTTTCATTTCAATTTGAGATACAGTTATTTTATGAACCTATTATTTTCGTTTTCCGATCTAAATAAACCTTGCCTGGCTAAGCTTTACCTTCCCAAGCAAGATGACTACTTTCATTTCAAGTTGAGATACAGTAATTTTATGAACCTATTATTTTCGTTTTCCGATCTAAATAAACCTTGCCTGGCTAAGCTTTACCTTCCCAAGCAAGATGACTACTTTCATTTCAAGTTGAGATACAGCAATTTTATGAACCTTTTATTTTCGTTTTCCGATCTAGATAAACCTTGCCTGGCTAAGCTTTACCTTCCCAAGCAAGATGACTACTTTCATTTCAAGTTGAGATACAGCAATTTTCTGAACTTATCATTTTTGTTTTCCGATCTAAATAAACCTTGCCTAAAAGCAAGATGACTACTTTCATCAAGTTTACACATGAAAGAGTTTTGGACAGTATCTTCCGGCTTGCAATATAGGTGAAGTGCCCATAAAGCTACATAATTATATCAAGAATGCTTGAAAATCTGAGGAAATCTTTGAGAAATCTTTATAATAAAGCTTTGGAACATATCCACGGAGATGCCATGATATTAAACAAAATTTATTCAAGATAATTCCAAACAAGGGAGGAATTAATTATTTAATGAAAGAGTGTTTGGAAAACATATCTCAACTGGTCATTTACTACAAAAAAATGAAATTGGTTGCTCAGACTCCATTAATAAAAATGTCGATATTCCTCTGAAGCAGCATTCTCAACGAGAATATGAGACACTTTACAACACTATTAGCTCATAGTAAATCGAATATCAATAAGCGAAACAAAATTAGTATGAAACTATGATATTTATTCTGGAAATACTATAGTTTATTCTAGAATTAGTATAACAAATAGATAGAATATACTATATACGCTGCATTTGGGAACGAAAGTAGTGAGAAGGGTTTGGGTGTGGTTAGTTTGGGTTGAGCTACGTCAGGTTAGACTAGATAATATAGGCAAGATTAAATTGGATTACGTTAGATTAGCTTAGGTTAGTCAAGTTTAAGGTAGGTTAGGTTAGGTTGTATTCGATTAGGTTAGGTCAAGGTTAGGCTAGGTTAGGATAGGTTGTATTCAATTAGATTAAGTAAAGTTTAGGCTAGGTTACGTAAGGTTGTATTCGATTAGGTTTGGTTAAGGTTAGCCTAGATTAGGTTAGGTTGTATTCAATTAGGTTATGCAAAGGTTAGGCTAGGTTAGGTTATATTCGATTCGGTTAGGTCAAGGTTAGGCTAGGTTAGGTTAAATTGTATTCGATTAGGTTGTACGGCATAATATGAGTATAAGTTCGATCAAGTCAGATTACCTTAGGTTATATTATCAACAAAATTATAAAATGTCAAATCATTTTAAATGTAGTATGTTATGTATGTGTTTTTGAATCCCTCTATTAATTTTTTTTATTGATTTATAGTGTCTTTGTTGTAACATATATATGTAAATGGTCAACTTATTGTTTCGAGAGCAATTTTTTCCAATCAAACATCGGGTAAGAATTCTAATAATCTATACGCCGTACTACAGAAGATTGTAATCATTATAATTATGTATTTTAAATTTACAGATTTTTAAAATGATTTTCGGAAGAGTTTATCAGTAATATTTATATGAAATTTCAACGCATTTATATATGTATATATATATATATATATATATATATATATATATATATATATATATATATATATATATATATATATACAAACCTACTATTCGTCTTTTTTTCTATATCTAACACTGACGTAAGGAAGACCTCCTTGTCTACTTGGGTTGCACAAATTTTAAATATTAATACCGAAATAAAAAGTTCAAAGGTGTTTTCAAAAGTTTGTAGGAAAAGTGAGAAAAATTTACATTAATAATTTCGTTGCGTTGTAAAGAAAAATTAAAATAGAGGTTTAAATTATTATATATGTAAATCTGTGCTGTCATTGTCAATGTGAAAATATGTTGGGATCGATATAGACTCATCCAAAATTTATGCCGACAGATACAAATTTCTGTTGAGTTAATAACTAAAGTTTCCCTAGCTAGGTTGTCACAAAAGTTGTCACAAATATTGAATATATTTGGCGTTAATTTTGTACAAATTCATTATTCGCAATTAAATGAAATTACGTGATGTAGTATTATTTCTACTTTCTTTAAGTTCTTTACCACGACCTAGGTATCGTTGTATTACAACATCTTCAGGTGGACTGTCATCAAAGATATGTTCGTATATTATAGGTTAGATCATTGTATTACATCTTCAGGTGGGCTATTATCAATCTTTGCTAATTGCCCATTTGAAGATGTTGATAAATTAACGAAACCTAGGTCGTGGTAAAGAACTTAAAGAAATAATACTATTGACTTCGTAAAAAATCGACAATTTCATATGTGTATATTTAGTACACATCACCGCAATATAACATTGTAAATCGGTTTAAGCTTGTAAATGAAGTTAACTAAAAATACATTAACTTTGTCATAAATGATTGTTTCATAAGGTAATCGAGATTATGTTAGTGTTTTCTGGATTATTTGAACTAACCAGGAAATGTATAAATGCATATTAGACTGTTCCTAATAAAATACAAAACTTCGATTCGCTTTTATTGAAACCTAATATAAGTGCGCGTGCATGATATAAAAACTATTTCTAACACAGAATTAATGAAAAACAGCAAAATTTTCCGATTTAGGTAAGCACTGTGTTTTTTTGTGTACACAAATGTTTTTTGCAGTACTCACCAATACGCAATTGAACATGCTGAATAAACAAATTAACTGCAAAATTATTTTAAGAAATATACCTTTGTCCATAATTGTTTTTCTCCAAAACCTTAGCATTGTTGCTAATAAAAAATGCTTAAATTTAAATATTTAATATATTTGGCGTTAATTTTGTAGAAATTCATCCTTCGCAATTAAATGAAACTACGTGATGTAGTATTACTTATATTTTCTTTAAGTTCTTTACCACGGCCTAGGTTTCGTTGTATTACAACATTTTCAGGTGAATTTTCACAAATTACCTACTGAAGATGTTATAATACTACGAAACCTTGGTCGTGGTAAAAAACTTAAAGAAAGTAGAAATAATACTACATAACCTAGTTTTTTCATTTAATTGTGCTTAAATTTAAGTTATACTACTCCCATTCTGAAAATGATTATACCATTCATAAGGTTAGTATAGCGGGGGTATAAATTACCATTAATAAACTCAGTAAAATGAAACGATTACTGTTCCGAAGTCATTTAAAGAATCCAATGTGGTAACGTCGTGTTTCATAGAGCAACACTTAAAGTATATAATTGTGTCTATGATTGCGGATACAAATTACATCTGTCTCATAAGATGGCTTCTTTAGGGTATCGTTAAAATTTATGTAATTGTTTGCTTGTTTTTGAACTTTTCTCTTCTTTTTCAAGCGCATGAGATGCTAAAAAAAGGGCGCGGCCTACGTATGGAAAAGTCGTTAAAACAAACTTAACAAATCGTGGTAAATTTAAAATTTAGTAATACATTTTTGGAAAAATGTCGTAATCTTGCCTAAAATATAATTTTATAACAATATTAAAATTACGCATCTTCTAATACTCTAAAAATAAATGAAAATTATACTTGAGAAAAGTTCTTAATTTCGTTTAATTTAAAAATTTTCTTCAATAAATATTGCCGTTGCTAATAATCATATGATAATTCTTTTCCGTGGTTTTAATGGCACAATTTACTAATATGTAACCATTTTCTTTAAGTTATTATAAACACAATTGAATTGCAAAAAAAAACTGACGTGCTAATAGATATACTTGCCGAAATATTAATTATTTTTAGGTTAAACCAAACTTAAACTTGGCCGAGGTCGGAATAGTGTTTGACAGATAAAGTTATGAGGAGCTTATCGTATTCTGAGTTTGTTAGTAGCGCTTTTAACTATTCTCTATTTACGCAAGGTGTGTGTGAACCCTTGATGGCACAAGTTCTACTCGTGTTAATTGGTTTCTTTTCTAACTTCCAAAGTAATGGCGCTTTAAATTGAAAAAGAAATTGTACGTGCCAGTTCCGACGCGCGACTGGAGTTTACTCCTTAAATACGATTGTCTTGGAATATATAAAATAGGTAACACTGTATATGAATATCAATATCATTAAATGTAAATGAAAAATTCTTTAATAAAAAAATGCTGACAATATAATTATTTTGAAGTAAAACACAAATGAACAAGATCAGATTTATACAACAAAATTTAGTAACGTTAGACTAAGAAGTTAAAATTAAAAGAGACGTTTTAATTTTGTAGGACAGAAAACACTAAATATTCACACGTAATGACATTTAATGATTACATCTTGATATAAGTGAAAATTCCAAATTAACATATTGATATCTCACTCTAAAGATACGTAGAAATATTGCGCGGAGAGGCCACCTAACGTTTGCACTTTTTTTAACACTCTGAGTTTACTCCTCACAGAACTTCATAGTGGTATTCTAAAATCAGTCTATTTCTTTATGATATATTATTATCCAAATTATATATTATTTTAAACACTAACCTGTACTAGGTTAGTGTTTAAAAGAATATAAAGATAATACCAAAGTGTAATACCAAAGAGACAACTAAAAGTATCCTAAAAGGCTAAAGATACATGACATCCAACAGAGCCTAGTATCCTACAGAGCCAAAAATACATGACATCCTACAGAGCCTAGTATCCTACAGAGCCAAAAATACATGACATCCTGCAGAGCCTAGTATCCTACAGAGCCAAAGATACATGACATCCAACAGATCCCAATATCCTACACAGCCAACGATACATCACATCCTACAGAGCCTAGTATCCTACAGAGCCAAAGATACATGACAATGGAAAAAATAATAGTAACGATATTTTTAGCCATACTTCGATGTATATCTTACTTCAAAGAATATTTACATAATCGTCCTTGAAATACGAGAGACACCAATGAATGAAAATATATTATCATAATGCTCAGGGACCTTAGCAGAGTTTCTTAAATATAGATCTGAAAATAAACAAAACGAAGACAAAGACCATGACCAGACAGAGATCCATATCGGACCCATACCTTGACATATTAGGAAAGCTGGTTTTGAAGCCACTGACCATTATACATACATACGACAAACTGTCCAGTTATATAAATCCAACTTCGAGAGGGAGGTCAATCAGAGAATCCAATTCGACTGAGCAGTATTCTGAAAACTTCGCCATGTCTTCTGGTCCAAAATACTCTAGTCCTGGGGACGATAGTTTTCAGCCAGTGTCTGTTGCCAGTAATGACATACCAGAAGTGGTCCCTTACTTTCGATTTCGTACATAAACTACAATGTATTCAGTCAATTATGGAAGGAGTTGCGTTCGAGATTTCTCTAGGAGATATGATGAAGATGTTTATAGGAGAACTAAAGCCAACAACATAGCTCGTAGGATTGGCAAATTGAAGTGGAAATGGACAAGTGGAATAAAATGGAATGGAACAAAACCCACGAGTGGTGGGAAAGAAACTGCGTTCTAGAATGGTGACCACGTATTAGAAAGTACAGAGTTCGGCAGTCTTTCACTATATGGGCATAGATGACCTGGTAAAAGTCGCGAGAATCCATTGGACGCAAGCAGCAACGGATCGATTCTTGTAAGAAACTATGGGGAGATCTTTATTCAGCAGTGGACCTCCTTCGGTTGATTTTCATGATGAAATGAGAATATATCGATTCATAATTTTGCAAAAAGAAATAGTTTTACCAAATTAGTTTATGTGATTCGGAACAGACCACAATATGATGCTCTGTTTAAAGAATGACCCTAAAAATTGCCCGTTTTTGTTACATTTTTTTAATGAATTGTGGATAAAATATTAATTTATGGGTAAAACTATAATCTCCAAAAAACCAATCGAATGAAGGAAAATTTTCAGAGATATTACCAGTGGAAACAGTCAGATTATTACTGGTACACAAAAATGATAAGTGTTTAATAAATAAAGGTACGTGTTCCCAGTTATAACGGTTACTATAGTCGCTTGAAAACCAAAATAATATTTAGAAGGATAATTAAAAAAAAATTGGTGTTCTTAAGACCACAATGTAGAAGTAAAAACTTATGCAAGTAATAAAACCGAACTGTATATGTTGGAAATTTTCGATACGAAAATTAAAAAAACAAAACTAACATACACGTATTTTATTAAAATATACTCAAATAAAACATTTTTCAAAAATAGAACGTAATTCTTAAAATGACAGTAAACTCGCTCGGCCGATGCCGAAGGGAGCCGAGTTTACCCGAACAATGCAGTGCGCATTTAGTTGACCACATTCCATCATTTTTGAATTTGGAACTCGCTTGGCCAATGCCAAAGGGAGCCGAGTTTACCCGAACAATACAGTGTACACTCAATTGACCAAATTCCATCATTTTTGAATTTGGAACACACTTGACCGATGCCGAAAGGATCCGAGTTTACCCGATTCAGCGTCACCGACCCGAAACTGACGGTTCAGTTTCGTTCACTGCTTAGAAAAAGTGCACAAGTGCGCCTATGGAAGTTTTCAATTCAAAAATTATTTTTATCATAAATGTGGCGATCGAAAGCTTTATTTGTTTGGCAGCTGGCGTTTCTATTCATATCAAAATGCAAAAATAGCCTAATGTACTCTGGATTTTTTTATAAACATGTTAAATATCTTTTTGGCAGATATTCAATAATTGTTATTTAAGTTACAGACACAGAAACATTTTTGTAAGAAGATTTATTAATTTACTTGTGGTGTAATGCATGAGTTTTTCTCAAATATTTTTAAGGTTTATTTTTTTATCAAAATAAAAAATAATGTACTCTGAATTTTTATTTATAAACATGTTAAATATCTTTTTGGCAGTTATTCACTAATTGTTATTTAAGTTACAGATAACACAAATATTTTTGTAGTAAGACTTATTAATTTATTGTGGTATAATCCATCAGGAATAAATGGCCATGAAAAACTATATCATACAAAAGGAAAACAATAAGTCTGTGTTTAAAACCAATAACTTTCTGCATAGCAAGTTGACCATTAAACCGCCTAAGATAAGAACAATTCTGACAGCCTAAGTGCGTAAAATGTGCTGGCATCCATTACACTATATACAGTGCAAAAAAAAACAACAACGCTATGCAATAAATTAGGACACCCAACAAACTACAAAGGTTGTCCAGTGTACCAAAGGAAATGGGAAACTCTACAAATTAATAAAACTTCTGCTGCTCAAAGAATGCAAACTAAGAATATCAAATTGCCGGAACAAAATAAGCTATATAATTTAAAAATATCTTACGCCAAAACTATAAAACATCAATTAATCTGAGCATTGATAATAAGCAGCAAACTGCATCTAACGAACCTACCATCGCTGACATAATGAAATTGCTTACTTCAATTCAGGTTGAAATTTGAAAATAATGTAGTTTTTCATGGCAATTGAATTGTGTTATAATCCATCAGGTTATCTCGAACATTTTGATGGTTTATTTATTATATTTTCTTTCAAGTAGGTCTATTAAAGTCTCTTTTGACTAGTCACAATTTACCTTCTGATTTTTATGAATAAATATCCTTATTGTCTAAACGTATATCTACAAATCCCTCTTAATGAGGGTCAGAATGGGCATTTTAAACTACATTTTAATGTACATTATAATGGCCTCTACACATCTTTAACTTCAACATACTCCCTGATGCTATAATAAGCCTTTTAAATAAGCACTTGTTTAACATGCGTTTTAAATTCAGCTGTGGGAAGTTTTATTGTATCCTCAGGTATCTTGTTAAAAAAGCTGACACCATTACCCATGAAAGACTTATTAGTAATTTGTAATCTAAATTTAATTTATGAATATTATTTTTATTTCTTGTGTTAAGATTATGGATATCAGACCCTTTAACAAAGAAATTTAATTTCGTTTTAACATACAATAGGTTTTCATAGATATATAACGACGTTAAGGTCAGAATATTTGCCTCTTTAAATATATACTTTATTGATTCTCGAGTTTTCATATTATATATGGCTCGGACTGCTCTCTTTTGCAGCATAAAAATACTTTTACAATCTGCAGCACTGCCCCCACAGCATAATAGCATACGACATAATGCTGTGGATATAAGCAAAATAAACTAACCTGGCCGTCGCTGCATCAGTCAGCTGCCTAATTTTTTAAATTGAAAACGCAGCTGTGCTTAACATACTAGCTGGTGAATATATATGAGAAGCCCATTGTAACATATGATCTAGAGTTATACCCAGGAAAGTAGCAGTGGTCACTAATTCTAGTACTTTGTCATTCAAATCATTCTGCCATTAATCTGGGGCACATTAGGCGGTAAAAATTTATTACATTTTTTTAATGACAAGTTATTGACTGAAAACCATTTAGGTTACATGTAAACAATCGTTTTTAGTTGGAAATAATGCCCCATTCTCAGATAATGTATCAATTATAATTTAATCAAACACGCATGGACCAACAAACTGATAAAAACCCTGATTTTTATAACATATAATTAAATGGAGGTCTAATATGGATCATAGCAGTATTGACTTTAAATAATGTGCCTTTTAATATCGGATTTTTCAAAAATTTCACAGCTAAACCCATAGTGCTAAACTGAATTTCTTTAGACGCTTGGGTTAAAAATAGATCACTCCATTAGCTTAAGTATTTAAAGATAATTAGTTTCGTTCCATTGGTATTGTGAAATGTCAAAGTATTTCTATAGGTGCGTTCGAAGATTATATTCAAGACCTGTTCTGCAGTTAATAAAATTAAAGTACTGGTTTGCAGCGGTACCTCCTGGAAGGTTTTAAGTTATAGTCCCAAAAAATTAGTTGGCTAATGACTAAAACTCCCCCTTTTTTAATCCCATTTTCTTTATTCATTGTGATACGTAGAAGTTTCTAGAACTTCTGAACTGGAGGTATAAAAGGAAGTGTGAAATTTTAGCGATGCATTTTTAAAAAATATAGATAAACAAGATTTTTTTTCTAGAATTCTAGACGAATCTACGGCACGATATCGTGACCATTAAATCTGCATTCAGAGAGAGAACAAATCAGCCAATCTAAATTAAAATGCACAGCTTTACGATTCCGGTTTTGTGCATGCGTACATCATGTGCTAAGAAAAGGAGCGCTCAGAATAACCAATTTTGCTGAATGATAATTATCTACTTGATTAGCTACAGCTGCACCGCAGTTGAAGAAAAATATATTTAACGTGTACGTTTACCAGTTTTCAATTTCGCTGCTGCCACTCAGAGAAAGAGAAGAAAATCCGAATTGTATTTAGTACCGAACGCTTCCAAACTCCAGCCGATTATTGAAGGAGCTGAATTGGGCTATTTTTCCAGAAACAGCGTATTTTCCAGTTCTTGAATGTTTAATCTCCTATTCCTTGGCCTTGAGAACTTTAACGAGGGCACTACTTCTCCGATGGCAATCGTAAAATGAACTCACAAATTTTTTGAAGTGAACTAAGTTATGGAAAGTGTCATTGAATCAGTTTTTAATAGATAATGGAAACTTTTAAAGTTATTTTTTTAACTGACACTTTTTTGTTAATAACAAAATTGAAATTGAATTTATTTATTAATCGATCCAATATGCTTAATCTTATCTGGTAAGTGGCAACCAATAGCCGATGTCTACTATACCTAAACGTGGATCTAACTTAAATATAAATTTAAATACAAGTGGTCCAAAAGTCCATTTAACTGGCAACCTAGACCTAGCTCGAACTTATCCCCAATGGATTTTTTCCTTTGGGAAACCTTTTTACAATAAAAAAAAGTCTTTAACAGCAATCCAGCGACTCTTGAAGAATTAAAGGCTCATATTTGCGAGGAAATGCAAAACATTTCCCGAAACACTTGTCGCATATGGACGATGTGATTCTTAAGAAATAAAATCCCAAATTGTGTACTTTCAGAATAAATAAACATTTTTTCTTTCAAATAACTAGTTTTTTTATCATCGTATGAAATGTTAACGGTCTTTTGGACCAACCTGTACAATGGCATTCACGCGTTCAAGTTATTGGCAAAAACGTCAGACTTCTATGGTTCTTTAGGTGCAAAAACTGCAAATGAGCTAGAATTGCAACTGAAATTTGAGACAAAGTTCAGCCTCGAGCCCGTTTCACGACATCGTTCTAATGAACCGTTGCATCATCGCCTTTGTCGATTGTAAAACGAAATATAAAAAGTAAATTATTAATTTAAAAATGATTATCGCGAGGTGTAGTAAGACCTTTATGCTGCGTAGCGTGACTACGTTACGAATGTAGTAGTGACTCGTGGCAAACCGTGCAGTATATTTAAAATAATATGGATAAGTCATTATGGCAGTTCATTTTTTCTTTAATATTCGTGACTTCTAAAATTAAAAGCCTAAATCTAAAACTAAAACCTAAAGTCGTGAAGATTAAATAACTTGAAAATTCAGACTGGAGAAATAATTAACTGATGATATTTGTTCTACGTAATGTTTATCCCTATTATACTAAAAGTACAATAGGGATAATTAAGTTACTCAGTTTTAGGACCAGTAGTAAATTTACGAACGGGAACAAAATTTTTACTGTTTGTGTCTCGTATGATATAAAGCTCCATAAATTTATTATTTAGTAATATTGAAAACATTTTTCCTAATAAAATAAAATCTAGTATATTTGATTCCAACTTTAGTAAGATTGTTCTTTGTGTTATATTTTAAAATAATTAAAATCAAATTAATAGTTATACAGACTTAAAATTAGTTGAATAATTTAGTTGGCTTTAGATAATTTAAAATTTTTTCTTTCACCCTTTTCTATTTTTTTCAATTACCTTTTCTTTCTTTCTGATATCCAGTATTTTTAATACCGTTTAATAAAATTGGACAAAAGCATGGTATATGAGTCATATGATTCACTGAGCGTAAGACAGAAGTAGTTTATTTTATCATGACTAAAATAAGGCTTGAAAATATGTTTAGTTGCTTTCTTAGCGTTATTTAAATACTTATATGTATGTATGGAAGAAAAAAAATAACAAAATTTTACATTATTTTAAATCGATTTTATTATAATTAAATTTTTAGGGTTCCGTACCCCAAAAGGAGGTCTGTCAAGACTCTTTTTCTCAGGAACGCGTGGAGGTATCAAGTTGAAATTAATACCCAATACTTAGGTCTTGGAGCTTCAGCTTGGGCTCTTGTAGCTTCTAAGTCAACGCAATCAAGAAGGATCTTAAAAATAAGGCCGTTTATGCCGCGTATTTTAACACTCGCAAATAAATCAAACCTTACTTACCGCTGACCTAGAATCATGAAATTTGTTAAGAAGCAAAGTCTTACGACACAAATAAAGGAAAAAATCCGAAAATTATTTATTTGTACTTATATCATATAAAAAATTTTTTTTTTAAATATGCGCTTGCAAAAGATATAATAGACAATGTATATTCGTTTAAAAAAATTAAAATGTTGTAAATAGTAATAGAATATTACGTACCATTAAATCTTTATAAATCCCTTAATGTATGCGAAACCCTCGTAGTGCGAGTTCTACTGTGCTTGACAGGTTTTTATATTATGCTCACAATCATGTCATTGATCGTCCAATTTATATTTGAGAGATTTCTCTTCATGCAAAAATTTAAATATTGTCATCTGCACAGTAGAAATAATAAGTACATAAAAGAAATTTCAATTCACATATTACTTTATCTTTAAATGTTCATAATTAAGTTACATTACAAAAACAGTGAGACACAATATTGTAACAAATACTATAAGTGGTGCTACATGTACTGTCTCTCCAAAATTGTTTTCCATAAAAATGAAATTCCACAAGATAACATTTCAATACTTTTTTTTTAAATTAAACTCTGTAAATATTGTCAACACCTAATATTACTCGAAAATATTGAAAGGAGATGGAGGAGGAGGAATCGGGCGTTTTCGTTATATCCCGGTATAAAAATCGGTAAAAAAATTGGAAAAAAAGGGAATAAAATATAATAATTATTATTATTAATTAAAATAACGATTAATACATTAAAATATAATAATAAGAAACAACGATTGATACATTATTATTTTTTTACTTACGCACTTGTTGCGTACTCTTTTATAAGTCCGTTTCAACTTGCAGTCGCAAGCCGGACACATACACGTGCACGCGTACAGCCTGCGTTTATACCGACGTTCTTACTTCATTGTATTGAACTATAGAAAGACATTATAAAGCTTATGCCATAGCTAACAACATAATTAAATATAATTTAAAAAGACAATGAAAATTGGCACTTAGTAAGCATATCTTTAAAAATAAAAGAATACCTATATCGGGCAAGGTAGCATCACAAATACATAATTTAATGAATATTATTGTAAAATTTCACATTTGTGGTTTACAAAAAGTAGGAACTACATACGAGAAAAACGGTTCTTATATAAAATTAGACTGCGGTCGCAGTTTTGTCTCAGTAAATTTTCAATTAAAATATTGGAATTTATCCTTGATGCAATAAGACTGTCGGAACAGATCTAAATAATATAAATAATATTGAACGTTTTTCCATGTTCCAACATTCAGGATTTAGACTCTTCAGACACGATTTAAATAGACATTACATACAATCTATTATGACATTTAGACGTGTTTGACTAACATCCAAACTATTTCATTTACTTGTAAAATTAATTGGTGTACACTTATATACTACCAAAGACGAATTTCATTCAATTTCCTATATTTTAGTAATATTTCATTTTGAATTCATTACAAGAATACTTTAATCATAAACTTGTCTTCGTTTGTAGCTGCTTGCATAGCTTCTCTCAATGATCATATCATGAGAGATAATACCCATAATCACCCCGCTGTGCAGATGGCTTGGTTATTATAGTGCGTAGCTTCTGGTACTGGTGGCGCCGTTGCTCGTTCCACGTTTGTGGCATTTTAGCTACGCGATTATAAAGATCAGTCCATCCACGTTTTATAAAGAACCGGGCATTAAATCTTAAGCAATGATCAACTTAATGTACAACAAAATATGCTTTGTTTACCCTAAATTTTATTTTTGAATAATAATATTTCTGTGGAGGCGATGTTAATTGTATTATGAAAATTTATGTGTTTTTTATGTTTACTTTATTCCTTAGTACTACAGAAAAATTAAAACGCCGACGGCAAAAAGAACCTTTCAATTTTATATATTTATAACAATAAAAGAATATATATAACAATAAAATAAGACAATATTGTACATAACAATCTCATTAGGTTTGTTTGTAAAATATTATAATTTATAAGACTGAATTTATTTTTATAGATAAAATGTAAAAAAAAGATTTTTTTTACATTATGTCTGATATTTATATTTATAACGTTATCTAGGATTTGATTATATTTTTTTATTATATTATTATTATATATCTGTTTTGAAATACAATTATTTTAACGTGGCTATTTATGGTTATTACCAGATGCTATATTTTTAAAATTTAAGAAAAAATACTATTTCTTCCAAAAACTATAGTCGTCTTTCAAACTAATTAATTTAGCGTGTCTTATTCAAAACTTAACATATTTAACGTCATGAAAATTAAAGTCCGTCAAGAAAGAATATATAAATTATTGAAGTAGTTTTTTCCATTTTCTCAGAAATTATATCTTTATTAAATTAAATAGAGGTTACTTTGTATAGCATTTTCACCATAATTATTAAATTAACTAACTTAACCTTTGTCGGTGTTTTAATTGACTTTAGTAGTACTTATATAATCTAGCAACATAATCATTCAAAGCGTAGCCAAGAAGATATCGGTATCAAATTTAATGAAACGAAAAACTTTTTATATATATATATATATATATATATATATATATATATATATATATATATATATATATATTAATCATTTATTCTGTCAACATTACATTGAATCGAGAAATTTAAATCTGCTGATCACTAAACTACTATATATGAATTATATAGCCCTTTGGAGTTGTAATATTCTAAAATTACCCATCATGGACATGCAGTACATAAAATACATGAGTAGGGAGACACCATTATTATCTGTTAAGTTACAATTGATCAAAGGATCGAAATCAAGCATTTGCATAACACAACAAATTTTAATATATTTTCACAATAAATTTTTCATTCATTATACTATTCGGTATTCAATATCAAGATTAATCTAGACTAGATTGAGAGAAAATTAAAAAAAAAAAATAATACCTACACTTTTTATATTAATTTCCGAGCTTCGTACCGTATTAAATTTTGCTGTAATATAAATTTAAAATCGTAGGTATTTTTTATAATTTTCGCCTAATATACGTCACTGTCTCAACAATACGTTAACCAGTAACCAATAAAATTTTTTTTCTGACATTGAAATATACAAAGAAATACACAAATCATCGAATTTATTGATATTGAAACAAACCTTTCTAGTCAACCACGGAACATTAATTGAATATTTTGCTCTTGTGGAGGATTGCAAGAAATTTTCATGAGAATGAAACATAACGTTTTGAAATTTAAATAAGTGTGAAAAAAATTTAAATAAGTGTGAACTTATTATGAGATATAAGACCTTAAAGAAACCGAGGAAATATTTTAAGGGGATCAAATTTATTTATATCGTATTGTACATAAAGGTTGATTTCAATTTCATGCAGCTCAAAAGGCAAAATATTTCCATAGAATGTAATAGTATGTGTCTGGACATAAGGAGTAATCGTAATATCGTGAACAGACAATTCATTGAATATGATCAATATGGCAACATTTCAATGGTCTAATAAATATATTACTAGAAAATATAATCAGAATTTTCAAGTAAAATATTTGTAACAAGAGTAGCTATTATAGTATATATATATATTATATATATATATATATATATATATATATATATATATATATATCATTATTTTTTTTATTTGCGAAATATTAAATGAAATATATTTGCGTTCTGTAGTTTACTAATTAGATTAAAAAAATTAAGAAACTTAGGTTCTAGCATTTGATTACGACTTATTTTAAGTTATTTTGGTTAACTTGAATATGTAATAAAAAAAAAGATTTTGGCGACTACGTAAACTTACTTCAAGCCCTTGAATTTAACCATTTTTTTATTATTATAATATTAAATTTCTAAATAAAAAAACATCATGCCTATTTTTGTTACCAAATAATTTCCCTTAATAACTTACAAATACTTTCCTACTAATGAAACTCTCCTATCGTATTAAAGATTCATTTTTCACATTAACATTTTTTTCACAACGTAAGAAGTTTTCCGTGTGTTTGAAACAAAATTACATTTAAATATATTTGTTTAACAAAAATACGGCATATGACAGCAGCCTAACGGCTGTCCACAGCAGTCCGTGAGCGACATTATATAAAGCGAAATTCCCCCCTCCCTCAGTTTCCTCCTGTCTCCGAGGCGCAGCGGTCGTGTCTGCCGCGCGAGCAAACAGATTCGAAAAGAGAAAATAACATTCAAATTATAATATTGAAACGAAAAGTGTGTATAATTACTGCGTTTTCTTATATAAAATACAATAGCAACAGGTATATTACCCGAAATTACTCGCGTGCAAGTCACAGTAGCGTCGGTAATCGAGTTTCTAGTTTATGAAAATGCAGTAATCGGCGGTTTCTAGTGGTGTTTGGATATGATTTTGTATTATTATTCCGACGCGTATTGTGTAATTCGTTCGTTTTATCTATGACTACCTTTTTTAATTGGATTACTGGAATTGTATTAATTTAAAATTGTTAATGAAATTTGAATAATTATATAACTTTATGTAAAATAAATTGTGAATTTCATAGTGTTTGGTTTCGATCGATTGTTTTGTCGGACGTTCACCTTTACTGGTAAATATATTAATCGTATATATATGTTTATATATTTCTATTGATTTTTGGAACACATAGAAATTAATTACAAACCTTCCAATGCTAGAACATAAGAAAAATATGATTCAGTAATCTTGTGACTAATTTTAAATATACTTAATATATTTTTAAAGTACTATTTCTTTATAAAGTTTATTTAAAACAGTATTTATGATTTTTAAAAGCAAAAGTATAGTTAGGTTTTTTGTTGATGGATACAATTGAAACGAGATTCTAAAATGAAAGTCATAACACTAATTGACATTAAAATGGTATGTCAATGTCCCTTTAATCTTTTTCATGGTCATGGTTTACCTTATAAGCCACTTGTGTTTTGAAAGTTCTCCTGATGGAGTTCTTGTAAATACCTACTTTCAATTTTAGTTTTATAAATTACTTTTTTTAAGAAGTGGCCTTTAGTAAATATGAATTTCTGTTTTTTTTTATTTACATGATTAAAAAAAATTAGATTAAACTGTCTTTTCGAATAGCCATATAAGCTGCTCTCGACAAATTGTATGAATAAATCAACGTAATAAATTTTTCCGCACGTATGTGACGTTTCAACAACGCATAGTTTATTACAGTATTTTCAACTTATTTGCATTTGTTTGTCGCTGTGTAATTAATATACAGATAAGAATGCAAATTGTCAAATTTTCAACAAAAAAAAACAAGAGAATGTACAAAGTAGTAAAAAAATGCAAGGAAAGACATTTGATGTCTGACAGCCGTTTGTTGTCAGTAAAAGCGATTTTTAAGTCGTTTTTTTTATTTAATTGATTTTAAGCATCATAAGAATTTGTAAATGTATTAAATACGATAAAAAGGAGGTAAATTGAAAATTCAATTTTCTTTAAAGTTCACTGTACCCTTATTTTATAATTGCGATTTTCTTTACGTTAACATATACTCAGTCTTTCAGGGAAATGGTTTTACTCTTTTTCCCACAATTATTAGTTTTTGCCTATCTCGTCGTGCACCGTATTTAATGCTCACAAATGAATTCTTTAAGACGCATCTCACATCTCGTTCACTTTCACACAATTGTTATGGTTGAACGTACATATAAACGCAGTCAACCACGGATTTAAAATATATAAATCTGTGCAATCAACTTACAACTGTAAGAGCAATCTTTATCAATCAATAGTCTTCGTATAGTTATAAAATTAACACAAATATATTGCCTAGAGTATATTTCATAGGTGTAAAAATGTTTTTAAGGTTATTATATCTGAAATCGGCGCTCTAGGTTTCCGGTAAACTTTACATTAACTTTTAATATTTTCTATGATATCTGCGCTAAAAATGCGTCAGAATTTCTCGATATTTTTTAAATTTTTGGGTTCCATAATTATTCCAATTCTTTACGTCGAAAGTTTTCTAAGAAAAATGACTGTTACAGATAAACAAATGAACGCTTACGTTAGTGCTCTTATAAAGGCTGTGACTTTTTTATTTTGAGGAACAGAATCCGAAAAATTGGAAGAAAATGGTCAAGTGCGGGTCGGGACTTGTGCCTTCATGATTCTGTCTTTTTTACGCTTTTAAGAAAAGATCTCGTATTAAGATATAATTTTAACTTAATTTTACATGAAGTATTTTATATATTTAACCATATAAATAAGCCAAAATATGTGTAGTTTATTTTAGTTACTGATAAAATCAAAATTGAAATAATTTTAGCGTTATACTACATTTTTAATTGTAGATTTTCCTCACTTTAAGAAAATGAGGTGATATACGTGTCCAAAAATGTATTTGATAAAAAAATATATAGTTATACCAAACATAAGTAGTTTATAAAAAAACTCCTTATGTCTGGTATACGGTCAAGGAGCATGGTCGGTAGTATACGGTCAAGTGCGTTTCGGAAAAAGTAACAAAGCCGGGTTTTATAGTTATCTATGCCATCTTACAATAGTTAATGCAGATTAATCTGAATAATTTTAATTAAAGTATTAAAAATGTACTTAGATTTCTTCAAATGTATTAAATGAATGGTTCTAAAAATTAGGGGTGGAATAGTGACATGAATTAAATTTCGATTTTATTTTGAAAAATCAGTGTAACGGAAACATTTCACTTAATGGGAGTTAACGAAAGAAATGGCTTTCAGTTTGCGTGTAAGACAACGTATAATTAGACGTTTTTTTTCTTAATATTGTCTTAATATTTATTAACTCCAACATAAACTGTAGGAACATAGTAAACTGTAGGAACATAGTAAACTGTAGGAACATAGTAAACTGTAGGAACATAGTAAACTGCAGGAACATAGTAAACTGTAGGAACATAGTAAACTGTAGGAACATAGTAAACTGTATGATAATAGTAAACTGTAGGAACATAGTAAACTGTAGGAACATAGTATAATGTAGGAACATATTAAACTGTAGGAACATAGTAAACTGTAGGAACATAGTAAACTGTAGGATCATAGTAAACTGTAGGAACATAGTAAACTGTAGGAACATAGTAAACTGTAGGATCATAGTAAACTGTAGGGACATAGTAAACTGTAGGAACATAGTAAATTGTAGGAACATAGTAAACTGTAGGAACATAGTAAACTGTAGGAACATAGTAAACTGTAGGAACATAGTAAACTGTAGGAACATAGTAAATTGTAGGAACATAGTAAACTGTAGGAACATAGTAAACTGTAGGAACATAGTAAACTGTAGGAACATAGTAAACTGTAGGAACATAGTAAACTGTAGGAACATAGTAAACTGTAGAAACATAGTAAACTGTAGGAACATAGTAAACTGTGGAAACATGGTATAAATGTAAAAATAGAGCAAACTTTAGAAATAGTGAACTGTAGACGCAGTATAAAAGTAGAAACATAATATAAACTAGAAACATAATAAAACAAAGCAAACTTTAAAAGCATAGTATAACTCTAGAAACATATAAACTGCGAAAATATGGTACAACTGTAAAAACAGAGCAAACGTTATAAACATAGTAAACCGTAGAAATATAGTAAACTGTAGGAACATGGTATAACTGTAGAAATATAGTAAACTGTAGAAACATGGTATAACTATAGAAACATGGTATAACTTTAGAAACATAGTAAACTGTAGAAACGTAGTGTAACCGTAGAAACGTATAAATTGTAGATACATAGTACAACTGTAAAACAAAGCAAACTTTAGAAACCTAGTAAATTGCAGAAACATAAAAAAACTGTAGAAAAAAGTATAACTGTAGAAACATAGTAAATTGTAGAAACATAGTATAATTATAGAGAGAAATATATAAATAAATTAGAGTATATATATAGAAATAATTTAGAAACATAGTATAACTCCAGAAACGTATAAACTGTGGAAACATGGTAAACTATAGAAACATAATATAACTGTAAAGACGGAGCAAAATTTAGAAACATAGTAAACTGTAGAAACAGAATAGTTGTCGAAACATAGCGAAAGCTTCTGTATAATGAAAATGAATATATTTATGTATTAATTTATTTTAATAATTATTTTACAAAAGTTATCTGGTGCAAAATACGTGGGTTTATAAGATATATCACTATACCCAAGTTCAACTTTCTACGCCCCATGATTTCTGAGAAATTATCCAGAGATGGATGGACGTACAGACAGACAAGTGAGGATCTTATAAGGCTTCCGTTTTTAGTTTGAGAAGATAGATGACCCAATCGTGGTTTATGTATTTCGAGAGTTTAAAACATGCCTTTTTTGCGAAAACATTGAAATTTTGGACTCCCGCGAAATGGTTTAATGTTAAACGTTATTTATGGAAACGTGCTGTGATAGGTTCGTTCAGCAAAGGACAAATCTCCCCCCCCCCCCGATCGAAAATCCACTTGTGCAGTAACCTCTTATAAAATATTACTTTGAATTCTAAAGCAGATTATTTTTATTATATCCATTATTTTCATTAGTGTACATGAGTAAAATTAGAATTGAAATTAAATTACATTAAATTTGGATTTTATTTAAAAGTTTTGAAATGTTGTATTATTACACAATATTATTATTTCGTATCATTTATCATTGTTACAGTCTGTTTTCTCATTTAATGAAAGGGAAGTTCAATGTTGAAAAAGAACTCATTTTAATTATCTGAACGTTCCTCGTGATTGCATTATATTAATCTTATTTGCTTCATCCTTGTAGCCAAAATTCTTTTTACTTTTATCAAATGAGAAGTCAATGTTGAAAAACCTCCCATTTTTATTATATATTTTTCATTATCCGTAAGTTCCTCAAAATCGCATCATATTAATTTTATTTGCTTCTTCCCTACAGCCAAGGTTTTCTTCATTTTATCAAATGGAAATTCAATGTTGAAAAAGAACTCATTTTTATATATTTTTAATTATCTGTACATTCCTCATAATTGCATTATATTAATCTTATTTGCTTCGTCCTGATAGCCAAAATTCTTTCTAATTTTATCAAATGAGACTTTTAATGTTGAAAAAGAACTCATTTTTATTATATATTTTTCATTATCCATAAGTTCCTCAAAATCGCATCATATTAATTTTATTTGCTTCTTCCTTAGAGCCGACGTTTTTTTCACAATTATTTAAAATGATTATATGAATTATTGAATTTGAGATTTCCTTTTCTATTAAGGACCTCTTTGTGTGTAAATACCTCCTCAATCTTGTTCCACGACATTCGATTTTTATCTTTTTCCATCCGGGCTTGTCCATTTCTCTAACGGTCTTCCTATTTCCCTTTTGCAGTATGGGCTGTACCAGATCGTAACTATTGGTCTATTTCTTAACACGCATCCTAGCCACGTGTCAAGCTAATTTCCATTTCAGTCCTTATAAAGGATTCAAAGCAGCATTTTACTGTTTCTCTTACCACTTGTTTTTTCTAGCCGTTTCAAATTTAACATACTTTGCTCCATGGCCGTTTGGTATGCTTGTATTTTTATATTAGTAAAATTATTATATATCTATGTTCGTGACGGACAGGAAAGGCAAGACACTTTATTTTTCAGTTTGACAAATTACTCATTTCATTATTAAAACATAAATATAAGTACAATTTT